>SKCR01039792.1:0-72057 GCA_019454045.1 Zanthoxylum bungeanum
ACAGAACATCAAGCTAAAGAGGCGGAAAATATAGGAATATTAACCGCTCATTAAAGTACAACCTTGAGAATAACTTAAACGAACACTCTTCTTAGAGATGATGAAACTAAAGTCATCACGAAACCCCACTTAGATTTCACGATGTTGTACTAACTGTGGAGACTAAGAAACATTTCAACAAACTTCCCGCTTCCACTCATTATTTTAAGTTTAGTGATTTTATGTGTAAAACATCTAATGCTTTGTAAACCTAGTGAAAAGACCAAGAAATCAATATTAAAGGTCTTCAATTACCAAGTTGGTTGTTTCATAATAAAATTACCCACTTTACCAATTAAACTTAAATTCATTATGAAACATCTAAGTTATTCTTAATAAACGATTTATTAGAAATGTTTAAAACTAAATTTTGTGATTTTACAAATTTTAAGGATTTAAAAGTAATTCACAATTTTATTTAATTTAATCGACTAATCGATAAAATTCTAAAATAAATTTTAATTCAATTAGAAACTATTTAGTATCATAAACAAATTTATGAAAATGCACATTTATGTATGGCATGTTATAATGCAAGAGTAGACATTGTGATAATTCTATATGATATTTAATATATGCATGAGTATAAACAATTTATAATTCACAAAAAAAATAAATAAATTGGATATTAACCGAGTTGACAATTTAGGTATTTCTAAAATTACAAACTAACAAAATTAAAATTACATTAATCTTCAAATTTGGGAAAAAAACATAATTAATTTTCATGTGACCATCAAAAAAAAATTAAAAAAAAAAAAAAACTTTTTTAAAAATTTTGTTCACTGCCGCACAGTGGGCAGTGAAAACTGCCTCATTGTGCTCGCTGCTGCTGTGAGTAGCAGTATTACACAGCACTGTGCAGCAGGAGAACTTATTTTTATAAATATGAATATTGTTATCATCCCTTAATCAAACAATTAATGGAGAACATATAGATATGGGGTTGCATTTGAAAATATATTTTTAACAAATGATTGTGACTTTTGGAAATAATCACATTATTTACATGTCTTTTCATGAAACATCACATCTTTACACATAAAGATAATAAAATGATATATCGTTCCATGCTTAAGGTCATAATTATTATAAGTTTCAAGGCATCCTTCCAACAAAATACTTTTCCATTATAAATATTTAAATTTATTTAGAAGATTTCTAACAATCAATAAATTTATCAAAATATATATAAGTTCAAAGAAATTTTTAGAGTACAAATATCCTTACTCTAATGAAAATTATGGGGTTATCCTAAAATTTAGATTAAAGTTTATAGTTTTTTTTTTTGGAAACCCCGCCCAGACTGCCTCAGGTTCTTATAAAGAAATGTACCACATGAACTCGAACTCTGGACCTAACAATCAAATTTTAAGTCTTTTACCATCAAATAACACTCCTTAAGGCTTAAAATTTATAATCGGACCACTTTAATTACATTCACTTATTTATGATACCACCATGTTATTTTTGTTCTTTTTATAAGCTCGCTAAATAAAATTTTAGTTCCGCCACTCGGTTGCTCATATTTCCTTTCCTAAAGAATTGTGCTGGAAAATGTCCAAGCGTGGCACATTTTGGAGCTTCATTTGTACCTCAGCAGCAATTTCACGTTTTATATTATGAAGCAACAAAATGCCGTTACTTCCCGCCAAGGCAATAAACAGTTAGAAGTAACCGACTTTTAAAACACGCAGGAAAGTTTTATATTATGAAGCAATGAATATATGCTTTACTCTTCTATACACACCAACAAAAAAATTGCCACCAGAATTACAACTTAACACCCCCTGTTAAAATGCCTTGCACCACAATGTTTCTAGGATTGTGTTAATCCTCTTTCTCCATGGAGTTTGAATTGGGATTGAAGCTCACTCATACAAGAGATGATGATCTGACTTCCATGGCTGATCTTCGTATCACCAAAGATCCCTCCGGTCCTCTTTTTGTGTCTAAAGAAACCGATAGCAAGTTCATCCTGACCGGACATCTCAGAGGTTTATTTTCTTTTATTTTATTTTGTCTTGAAATTGATGGTAAATGAGATGATTTACTGATAGTTTTTTATTTTTATTTTTAAATGTAGGTTTTAGAAAAGAGAGCATTGATATTGATATAAATGAAGCAGGGAATAGAATTGCAATTAGTGGGAAGAAGCCAGTTCAAGAGATGGTGTTGAGGGGTTGGATTATGCAGAAGAAAGAGGTGGAGATAAGGGCATTTAGGAAAGTTTTTGAGATTCCAGATGGGGTGATTTTGGATAAAATTAAGGCCAAGTTTAATGAAGAAACTTCAAATTTGACAATTATCATGCCAAAGTCGGTTAAAGGATATTGTGGGGTTGTGATTGAGGAAGTGAAGGAAGAGGAAGTAGGTAGAGGCCGAGGGAGACCTGAAGCAACACAGAATGTTGTTGATAAGATAGCAGAGGAGCCTGAAATGAAACCAGTTGCAACCGGCGAGGATCCTGAGAAAGGTACTGATAATGAGGCGCCGAAGGAAAATATTGATCATGGAAGATTTGAAACAAGAGAAGCGGTTGGTGAAGAGATTCCTGAAAAGGAAAAACCTGAAGAAGCTGAGGAAAAGGTTGAGGGAGGAGAATCCAGGGCATTGGAATATAAGGCAGCTGAGGCGGAAACTGAAAGAGTTGAAGAGACAATTGAGAAAGAAAATGAAGGGCATAAAATTAAAAGTAAGGAAGAAAATGATCAGATTGGGGAGGAATCATCCTCAAAACCTGAGGTTTCGAAGAAAAAGGATCCACTACAAGCTGAAGAGACTCTGAGAGAAAAGATTCCTGAAGAAAAAGCACCAGATACAGGACTTGAAAAACATGTTCCTGGCCCTGAGATGGCTAAATTAGTAGAATCTGGAGAACATCAAAGTTCGTTACCTACACAGGTTCAAGAGAAACAAACAACTAGTAAAGATCATCAAATGGAAAGCAAAAAGCCTGAAGATTTACAAAAGCAGGAGCCCTCTACAGAAGTTGAAGAATTACAAAAGCAGGAGCTTTCTACAGAAGATGAAGAATTGACAAAACCTGAAGAACCCTGTCGAGTATCTGAGCTAGAAGAAACTCAAAAAAATGAAATTGCCCAATTTCAGGGAAAATCTGATCGTCAGGATGCAACTCAAATGAAAAAGCCTGTTTCTAAAAAGAATAAAGTGTGTACTCCTCTTGTTGTTGCAGGATCAACACTTCTTGTCTCTCTTATAGTGTTTGTTTTCCAATTGATTAGAGCTAAGAAAAGATAAAATTATCTGCAATATTTTAGCTCCTTTGTTTCTTTGTATTTATTGATTAACCATTCTTGTATATTATTTGCCATCATATTATAAGAGTCACTTGAATGAATCCCAAGCCTTACAAATTGAAATCATCTGGCTTCCATTGTGAATCCATTCATTAAATAATTTAATACAAATATAAATCAATTCAAAATTCGAGTATTCAATTACATTTCAGAATCGACGTAGGGTGACATGGTGTCTGCTATGATATTAAATCTATTTGGGATTTAAGATCCTGACATTAGTGCTATAAAACTCTCTTAAAACTAAAAAGTTAAAACACTATTTTTATATCCAAACAACAATTTACATATGGAGATTACCACTTTTCCCTCAATAAATTTACTATTACCCCACTTTCTCCTATTGTTTTCATAATATCCCATTACCTCTCCGGTCAAAAAAGTTAAAAAATAATTTTTAATATTTTACATATTTATCCATGTGTTAAAACAATTAACATTTTGTACAATTATTAATCATTATAAACATATCAATATAATATTTTTATAGAAAATTAACCTAAATCTAATATTTATATTAGAAAATTATTGGATAATTAACCTAAATCTAATATTTATATACACAAAAATTATTTTATTGGATTATCTTAATAAATTTATTCTAGTTACACTTTAGACTAATTCAATTTTAAATACTTCCATATTTTATCTAATACTGAATAATATAATGAATAAATAAAATAAAACTAGTAATATAATTATTTAATTATTAATTTATTGATAGATCAATAAATTACACACTGAAAAAACAATTAAAAAATAGCAAAAAAATTATTACAAATATATGAGAGGTGTCATTTAATGTTATTTTATTTTTTTCCATTTTATTTTTGTATTTGAATAATTAATAATTTTATTTGGGTATTTTTTATTATTATAATGAATTATTAATGATATAAAAAGTAATTATTTTATTACAATGATGAATATGTAAAAGCATTAATTAATTCTTTAGTTTTTTTTAACCTCGAGGGTAATGGAGTATTAAGAAAATTGTAAATGGAAAAGTGGGTAATTGTGAATTCATTAAAGGGAAAGTGGCAATCTCGGTCCCAATTATATACCATGTAATTTGGAAAAACAGAAAAGACAAAAATAAAAGAAATATTTTTTTTTCAAATACATATATTGTGTACAATTATTATACACAACATCATTTTTTGCTTTTAAATGTTCACGCCCCATCAATTATTTGTTTAAGTTATTTTAACATTAATGTCCAATATTTTTTCTGCAAATAAAAAATATTGCAAACCACTGCAATTGGATTTGATGTTTTTTTTTTTTCACTATTTTTTATAAATATTTGATAGTCAAATACTTACTTGTTTCTCTTTATCACCTCAAAATCGTTTGGAAATGAAAAAAGAGAAATAAATGTAAACTCTTCGACAGGAAATAATAGCTGAAGACAGCTCAAGGATTGTTGTTCTAAAGTTTTTTTTTTTTATGTTCTTTACTATGTTATAATTTCAGTTGAAATATTTTTTATTTTGAATATTTCAAGAGCATTTTCTAATTTTAAGTACTCTTTTCAATAATAATTCTTTAGATTTTCACTCAAGATTATTAATAATATTACATATAATATTTTTATATAAAGTGCAAACTCATGATCCACGATTAATTTAAACAAAATAAGATAATTTATATTCTGCACTGAATCTCATTCTCCGCGCTCATGCTCAATTTCAGACTCGTCTCATTATCACCTCAGGAAAAAAATAGGAACCAATCACACCCTAAGGAATTTATAATATATGTGTTTTGTGACGATAATCATGGTTTGATATAGGATAATATTAGATTATTTTATATTATTATAATAAAGTAATGGGATAAACTTGTTATCCTAAAATAAGTAGTTAGTTTAAGAGTCTTTCTTGTCATGAGTTATCTATTATTTTGTAATTTCTATTTAAATCCTTCATATCAATAAAATAAGTATCAAAATGATCAATTAGGTTACAACACTCTTGTTGTTATTGGGCGATCAGGGTATCTCGAAAATCACTCTAAAATGATGTTAGGATCCCTAGAAAATCCTACACAAACCTATTACACGTCCCGTAATTGGGCACGTAATAATATGTGTTGTAGACGCTGATTTTCGTCTGAGGTCTACAATCGAGATTTCGCGAGGGGGCACTGGCGATCCTGCAAAACAAAGAGGTAGGGTGAGCATGGAGGGTATGCCCACCGGTGTGGTGGGTGCCGTAGGCACTTCGACGCCTAAGTCAGAGATGGTAATGAAGTGTAAAAGTCGTAGGAAGAGGAGTAAGGTCAGATATTACCTTGATCCCCGTAGACAGCCGTGAGGGCGGTAGGTGCGTGGTGATGCCGAAAGCTATGGAGTCAGTATTATTGAGTAGGGAGTAGTAGTGCTCGAAGTCCCCCTCCTTCTGGAGCCTCATTTCCTATATATACATGCTCTAGTAATGTGTGCCTTTATTGCCCTTTGACTGCTCGTCTGTTGGGTCGGCTTTAGGAGGAGCTATTACTGCCTTTTTCCGTTGTCGGCTGGAACAGATGGTTTTATGAATGGTGTTTATGACATTGGGCGTTACGTGGGCTGGCCTTTGGATGGTCCTTCGGTTACGGGTGTTGGTGCTCTTTGGGCTTGGGCCTGCATTATGTCTTTGGGGTTTGGTTAGGGGGCTTCGGGGGTGTATTCAGTAGTGGTCTTGGAGCAAGAGGTCGAAATTGCCCCCGGACCAAATTTGGCCCGTACAGTTTGTCCATACTCTCTAAGTCAATGAGTGCTTGGCTTGGAGAGTAATCGCTGGTCGTATCGTCTGAACTGAGCTAGGAGGGTCTTAGTGGCCCTAATCAAGTCATAAACGAGCGACTTGAGTGTCGCCTAGATAAGGGAGATGTCCTCAGTGGAACTTAGTGAATGTTGTCTCAGGTCATGACTCAGGTCCAAGTTTTCTTCTTGCATGGTTTCTCATCAGTCGACATTTCCGTGCGAGGTACTTCGGTGGGCTCCATTCGTCTGGTCAGAGGGCCATCGGAGCCTTCGGATCGTTTAGACCAAGTATGAACCAAGCTTTTAACTTGACTGATGATGGTAAGGAAATATGTTGCTTGTTTGGTTCCTGAGAGGGACCAAACCGGATCTACTTATCGTCTGGACCAAGCAATTGTCCAGACTTGACTTTTCTAAGATTCAATCGGGGAGTGATCCCGTCGACTGGACCTGATGAAGGCCAGGAAGACATTTACTCGATTGGTATCTGAGAGAGATCAAATCGAGCCTACATGTCGAGTGGACCAAAAAAATGTCAAAGAACTAACACTTGTCTCTATTACCAGCCACATAGGAGGCGATCCCGTCGACTGGACCTGATGACGGCCAAGAAGACATTCACTCGATTGATATCTGAGAGGGACCAAGTCGAGTCTACATATGGAGTGGACCAAATGAAGGTCAAAGAATTAAAACTTGACTCTATTACGAGCCACTTGGGAGGTGATCCCGTGGATTGGACCTGATGAAGGCTAGGAAGACATTCACTTGATTGGTATCTGAGAGGGACTAAATCGAGTCTACATGTCGTGTGGACCAAAGGAATGTCAAAGAACCAACACTTGATTCTATTGCGAACCACTTGGGAGGTGATCCCGTTGTCTGGACCTGATGAAGGCCAGGAAGACATTCACTCGATTGGTATCTGAGAGGGACCAAATCGAGTCTACATGTCGAGTGGACCGAAGGAAGGTCAAAGAACCAACACTTGATTCTATTACGAACCACTTGGAAGGTGATCCCGTCGTCTGGACCTGATGAAGGTCAGGAAGACATTCAATCAATTGGTATCTGAGATGGACTAAATTGAGTCTACATGTCAAGTGGACCAGAGGAAGGTCAAAGAACTAACACTTGATTCTATTACGAACCACTTGGGAGGTGATCCCGTCGACTGGACCTGATGAAGGTCAGGAAGAAATTCGCTCGATTGGTATCTGAGAGGGACCAAATCGAGCCTTATTGGCTCAAAATAAGGGTTCTTAACTCGACTTGCGTCAAAGTTGCTTGGGATTCCAATCGACTATACTTTATTTGGTGCTGAATGTCTCTAATTCCCCTCGATTTCCTCACCTGCAATCAATGCATCGTTGTTTTCGAGGCCCTTTTGGCGGGAAAATGAGGAGTCACTGTGGGGGAGGGTATAAGAAGCCTCAAAGGGTTTCATTTACTTCATTCGCAATAATCCTCTCTCGAGTCGCAAGGTTGAAGGGCTCTCCTCGCATTTTAAGGTATTCTTCTCTCATTTCTTCAAGTTCTTCAAATCTTCAAATCGTTCTTAGATACTTTCAATTTGTTCTTGGTGGGAATTGGGGTTTTGATCTTTATTTGCTTTCGGGATATTTAGTATTGTGTTTGTGTGAATCCTAGGTTTGATCTTCTGTTATGCTAGTTTTAGGTTGATTCATTATTTGTAGAGTGAACTGAAATATCGTCTGAAGGTTGCTCGAGTTCAGGTGATTCATCGATTGAGATGTATATAGGCTCGCCCTTGCAAGTCGTCTCCCCTTTTAGTAGATTTGGTAAGAATATGCCGAATGGAGGGGATGATGATGTGCTTACAGTCACGTCGACGGAGGCCCCTCTTGGTATTCCCAAAGATGTGCCACCTCTACGATCTATCCCTGCCGAGTCGGGTGAACCTAGCACAAGTGAACCAACCAATCTTCTGACTAAAAACCCTCAGAGTAGTGTAACTGAGAGAGCTATGAGAGAGATCAAAATAAAGTATAGGTTCCATAAGTCGGTTGAAGTTAGGTTGTCTTCTTCAAAAGAACGAATCGACTATAGGATTCCCGGTGGATTGGTTTCTATGAATGCCCTTTTGCAGATGGTTTTAGGTTCCCAATTCCAAACCTTGTGTGGGAAGTGTTTTTGGTTTCAAATTAGGTCCAAGGATCATCAAACAAGCAAGAAAAACGCATGAATACTTCAATGAATAAGGCAGAATACATACTCACAATGAATGGTTTGATGCTAGGAAGAACAAGACCCATTTTCCTCCTCCATGAAGCTCGGTTTTTGACTCCTGTAACTGCTGGACTGCACAGTGGGGGGCTGTTTTGGCTCCTCCAAAATCGGCCATGGGAGACCTCTATTCAAGCTCCAAGCTTCAAGCTCCAAAATCAAATCCAAGCTCATAAATTCGTTTCCCTATCACCATAATATAACCCAAGGTGTGCTAGCACTTCTCCTTCTTCTTCAAGTTCGGTCAAACCAGAAATTTTGAGAAGAAATTCGGCAGTGAGCCGTGAGAGGGAGAGGAGAAAGAGAGGAGGGAAAAATTTTAGGTTTCCTTGAAACCCTATTACCGTGAGAGAGAGAGAAAAATAAAAGAAAATGAGTTATATATATATTTATTTTATTTTCTAAAAACAAAAGAAATACATAAGTCATTTTTCATTTATTAAAAGTCAAAAAGCAAAAAGCAAAAGGTTCTTTTTTCAACTACCACATCAATCACTCAAATCAAGTGACAACTTGTCACATCACTCAAAGTGACATGAGATTTGACGCTTGATGTGACTAGCGATTTGACGCTCGATTTGATTTGCGTGCCGCACTCGAATTCGAAATGCGAATGCGCTCGCAAATAATCCCGGGCTCGGGTTCGCTAATTTCATATTAACGAATTTTCCGTCGCGTCGTAATTAAATGATTACGCCTAGCGAAATCACTATTCACGTCGCTAACGAATTAATTCTAAATTAATTCGTTCCCCCGAATTAAAATCTAATTTTAATTTCGCGTCGAAATCCAATTCTCATAATATATCAAATATATTCTTTTATCGATTAATTCCAAATTAATCGTTCTCTCTCTTTAATTAATATTTTATCCCAGATAAAATATCTCTGTAATTAATCCCAGATTAATTTTCTCTCTCTTCTAATTAATCCCAGATTAATAAGTGTGAGTCATACATCATCGGTGAATCTTCGGGAAGCGACCCATGAGATCCCCGGATATGTTGGCAGTAAATACGGTCGTCGGACTATCCGAACACGTAAGTACCTCGTACTACGTTTGTACCGATTTACAAGACAAGATTGGCTTCTAGCAAAGCGCCATGCCTACCTAATTCTCCAGAAATATCCTTATAGGAATATGCGATCTATATCAAGCGTAGTATACCGAAGTATTGCGTATTTCTGTCCAGTATCAGATGTTCACGTGCTAGGCCTGGGGCTGGAATTGTGTCTGCCCCGTACGAAGCACATATCGGATGTCTGGTAACTAGTCTCTATAATCGGATATACATGACCTTGTCATAATATCCCGATAGGTCGAGCATTTAAGAGAACAAGTTCTGTATCCTACGTGACCATCATCTCCATATGACTGGAGTGACACTTCTGTCTTGACATCACACCCAACACACTACGATTCCCAATATACCCAGTATCGGCGTACACAGAACCATTAAAGCCCTGGACGACCTCAACTAAAGTATATTGATTGTCGTATGTATTAGCGGTGCAAGTCTCATGTTAAGACCAAATACACCTACCCTGATTGCAGACTCCCATAGACACATAGTCATACTACCAATGGGATTCCGCGGGGGGTCTATCCAGAGCGAAGCTGTTTCCCGTACCATCGGTGAAACACAACCTCCTACTACACTTGCATGAGTATCCTATACCCAAATATATGAGAACTATGTCGTTGTGCCCTCACAAACGCGCACAAGTGTAATACTAGTCTTTTACGTATTTATCGATGTCCAATCTCGATAATACTCTGACTAGGGATATTTAATGATTTATCCTTCATGGACTGATACTGTCTCATATCATTCTCTGTCCAGGAACAAATCATAGGGACCTCTCATCATTTATATATCTAGGTGATCTAATCACAAATGATAAGAGTGCAATCTCCTTTGTCACATAGTTAATTTGTACAACAACACCATGATCTGTACAAATAGTGACGCTATGGGTCATAATTGTCCAACAATCTCCCACTTGGCCTATAGCCAGTCACTCGAGTCTCTGACACCCGAACTATGTACGGTTGGCTCAAATTGATGAGAAAAGACTTTCGTCAGCGGATTTTCATGAATATCATCTTGACGTGATTTATTCGATCATCACATCGCCACAATTTATGATCCGAATGAATCAGATGAATATCGAAGTATGTATCTGGATCGTTGATGAGACCATTAATTCTTTAGCCTGTGCTGACGCCTAGCTCAGCTGCTAACAGAACTATATCTAATCTAATTAGATTTGTTATTGACCCAGATGGCTTTTATTGCTGCCTCAGCTGCTGCAATTAACCCGCATTTGTTGTTTATTTGGTAACAGTATCTTGCATGGAAGGTTTCCAGCTCACTGTATCGTTCTTCAAATTGTATAGTACCGTTTGCGACTTATAGTCATTTTTATCGGTTATAGGAAACTTGCTACAATGATCCTAGTCACTTCAAGTTCTCCATCTCCATAGACTAAGACAACATCCTTAGTTCTTTAAGATACTAACGGATGTTCTTAACATCAATCCAGTGACTATCACTCGGATTGGCCTGTTTGTGAATCCATATGCTCAAAGCGTATGAGACACCAGGTTGCGTAAATTTTTCAATGTACGTTTCTCGGAGAGTAGTTCGAAAGCCAAGCTTTCGCCGATAGTTATTTTATGGGAATATCATTTCCAAGAAATGACGTATTATCATTATTTTATATAGGACAGCCACTGTCAGTGTGCTCCAACTAAACCTCTTATATACACAAGAATCTATTCGTTTTGAATTAAATCATTAACCATTATGATTACATCAAAACGATAGTTCCAAGAACCTAATGCTTGCTTCAATCCAAACATGGATCGAACAACAAGCATTATCCAAATGGATCTACCGTGGCAACAGGTAAAAGGTTGAATCGTAATCAACACAATATTTGTAACGATACCTTTCCGCTACAAGCCTAGCTTAGTACGTTGGTATGTTGCCATCCATGTACGTCTTCCTTGAAGACTCATAAAGTACCAATAGGCACAATGCCTTGTGGTAGATTAACTAGTATCCAAACTGGTTAACTTACATGGAATCCATTTCGGACTCATGACACTTTGTCATAATAAGGAGTCGATACTTGTATCACTTCCTCATACGTAGTCAGTTGGTATACCTCAATAAGATTAATATCTTTATGAGGTGAGATCAAAAACCCATACCCTAGGTTATTTTCTGACTCTCTCCGATATACGTGGTTCTTGTGTATTCGAAGATTAATAGAATAGTTTCATCTTTGATGAACTATTTATGTTCCATTAAGATTCGGTGCCTTGAACATTATTACTCCGATTTTCATCGAGTTATACTATCCTCCCACTTACCACTGCATATCGGTATTCCTCTAAGGAAAACCGCATGGTGAGCAACAATCTAATTGTTCTCATGTGAGATGTATAAGTACAATACTTATGGTATCCCTATGATTACCTACATTTGGCACTTATCCAATTTGGGTTCTTGTTTGGTATCATCCAAACGTATGCCTAGCATCCCAAATCTTACAGGAATGTGAAACCTGGTTTCTTTTTCCGTCCATATCTAATATGTTATCTGTCAAATAGATATTTATGGAACCTTATTTAAAATAAGTTCTGCACTGTTTATGCTTATCCGTTGAAGGAAATGGTAGCTCAGAGCGACTCGTGATTAACCTTATCATGTCTAACAAAATTCGGTTAATCATGTTCGGGCACACCGTCAAACTGACGTGTTCCGGGAGGAGTCCTCATTTGAAAGAATACTATACTCTTTCAAGTATACTAGAAACTTATTGCTTAAGTATTTTCCATTACGGTCTTACTGTGACGGTTTCATACTTTAGCCGATCTGTTTGTCTATTTCGTGTCGAATCTGAAAAGTTTCCGATTTGTGTTTCAAAAGAAACACATAACCATAAAGCGATGCCACATCCGTATAGGTCACGAAATATTCATATCCATATCTAGCCTAGCTAGACATGGGCCCACTGGCTTCACTATGAAGTAGGGCTAACAGATCGGTGTCATTTACACTTTTACCAAGTAAATAGTGTTTTAGGCAATTTGCCCAATAAACTAGATTTGTAGACTTTATTTGATTGAAATCAAATTAGTCCTGGTACCCGCTCTTCAAAAGTGCGGATATACGATTCTTGTTTGATAGTGTCCCTGACAACTATGCCACAATTAGTTTCTTAATTGATCAAATCAGTTTGAGCTATTTATTTGTCATGTTATATATTTGAGATATTATTTATATTCAAAATATAAATTCTGTTATTCACATCTAATGTGTTTATCTCAATATCTTCTTTATATAATGAAACACTTTAGTGTTCTAGAATATAAAGGTACACCCGCAGCGGGTTATACGCGATATGAAGATAATGTTTCTAGTCAAACTAGTTACATTATAACAGTTTCCAAATTTAGGTACACACCCGAGGGTAGTTCCTAAATTTGGCTATCTACGGTTAAAACAGCGACTTTCGTCCCGTTTCCAATTCGCAGATAATTCTCAATCGAAGTCAGTATCCTGTTCAAAACAGATTCTGAACATCAATATATTTATTTTATGTACCACACTAAGTATCTAAAATCTAATTTTAATACTAGCTGTGAACATAATTATGACAATCATTTTTGAAGTCAGAGTCTTGCTCGTCTTCAATTCCTTCTTGGGATATGTCCTTTTATCTTCCTAGAAGATTATAATGATTTTTCCTTTGTCATTTTCAATATTCCGGTAGCCTTCGGCCAAGCCTCGGGTTTCAAGAATATTGAAGGTAAGGTGTGCCTTGCACTACTTGCCTTATTGCAAACTTTGACTTTATTTCCTTGAGAATAGTCATTAGTTCTCCAAGAATTATTTATTGCAATTTTAAAAGTACTTATAAGATCTAATCTTGAATATCCTTTAATTTCAATATCATACTTTAAGAATCTAATCCTTAGTTCTGATAAAGAATTAAGGAGTCTATATGACAAGTATAGTGGATTAAGCACTAAAGTTATCATTACATGAATATTCCAAATATCATGTTCCACTTATTTGCTTAACTCCAGGCTTAGGCTTAATATATTATTTTATCAAATAAAATAACTTATTATTTTTCCAGGACCATCCTGAAATTTATTCCCAATTTGAAAATTAAAGTCGTTTAAATACATTTTCACCTAGGATTATGTTTTAAACACTAATCTTTCATTTATATCTTGATTCTAATAGTCCAACTATTTAATCAACGATCTGTGGTACTATTTATTATAATGATTATAATAATCCAACTATATAATCAAATATAATCTAAATTAATTAACCTCAATTACATTGATTACTATAATCCAATTATAAAATCAACTGTAAACTGAAATTAATTAATTCAAATATATTGATTAATATAATCCAATTATATATAATCAACTATAATATATTCCAACTGTTAATTAAAAACAACAATTTAAATATTAGTCCAACTAACATTTAATCTAACGACGAAATAATTTGAATGAGCGCGTATGGCGAGTAATTGAACGAGTATTGCAAATTCAATTCTTGCCTCCCACTATTTTTCGGCGAGCCTCTAACCCTTTGTCGAGTACTCAGGCAACCGCGTTTCCTAGTGGGCTAAGATCCCGTTAAATATCACACAATCTTGACTTTGGCCAACAAATTGTATGATAATTAACTAGGTAGATCTCTAAGATCGATTGGATCTAATCCAATTCCTAAATCCGGTAGGGGGACATCCAAGTCCGAAACATATATCTTATACATGCCAATACATCCAATGTATTACCTCACTTTTTTCCTCTGAATCAACTAAGCCTTGGCTTTGGCACAACAAACTTAGTGATCCCAGTTGTGGGAACACAGGAATCTGGGGCGACGCATGCTGTCCCGGGCTCGCGGCCCGGTCGGGAGTACGGAGTAGCCACGAGGGACTAAACCGGAGAATAATGGAGTCGCCACCCGGTGTGAACCGGGAAAATGAGATTTAAGGCCGCACCCACCCCTCGCAAGGGAAGACCTCAAACCATTGGGTTCGGAATGGTCTCTTACTTATGCCACTTGTAATGACATGATTTATGTAATAATTTAATCAGGCTTAAGTAGCACTTATTTCCAAGAGTATCATGCTTCTAAATTCACGGGTACAAAATAAAACTTATACATACATTTCACATATATCTCACATCTAAAAACACATGCTTGAAAATACCTCAAAGTAACAACAAACATACAACTTCATTCAGCATATCATATTCATGAAAAACACAAGCATACATAATAACCGCACAAGCATACATGTGAGCACTTTTCCAACAAATGACTTTGGCCAACAAATTGTATGATAATTAACTAGGTAGATCTCTAAGATCGATTGGATCTAATCCAATTCCTAAATCCGGTAGGGGGACATCCAAGTCCGAAACATATATCTTATACATGCCAATACATCCAATGTATTACCTCACTTTTTTCCTCTGAATCAACTAAGCCTTGGCTTTGGCACAACAAACTTAGTGATCCCAGTTGTGGGAACACAGGAATCTGGGGCGACGCATGCTGTCCCGGGCTCGCGGCCCGGTCGGGAGTACGGAGTAGCCACGAGGGACTAAACCGGAGAATAATGGAGTCGCCACCCGGTGTGAACCGGGAAAATGAGATTTAAGGCCGCACCCACCCCTCGCAAGGGAAGACCTCAGACCATTGGGTTCGGAATGGTCTCTTACTTATGCCACTTGTAATGACATGATTTATGTAATAATTTAATCAGGCTTAAGTAGCACTTATTTCCAAGAGTATCATGCTTCTAAATTCACGGGTACAAAATAAAACTTATACATACATTTCACATATATCTCACATCTAAAAACACATGCTTGAAAATACCTCAAAGTAACAACAAACATACAACTTCATTCAGCATATCATATTCATGAAAAACACAAGCATACATAATAACCGCACAAGCATACATGTGAGCACTTTTCCAAGTGATACGTGGAATTGTATCCCAAGTACAGACCGCATTACCGTCCATTTGGAATCGGCTACGGAATTTATGTCTGGGTTTCCATCCGATATATCACAAGAAATAATACTCCAAAGTCATCATGGCATAGGTATATGAATCGTAATGCATTAAATCAAGACTAAGGCACATGACGCAACTAATGGAATAAACATGCTTTTCATTATTATGTGCACGAAGATAAGAATGAATATGTGTGGTTCCATAACAAAATCACCTAAGAAACAATTATGCATGCATGTGATGAATATGTCTCAGTTCAGTGTGTTCGCGTTCGTATAGCGTTCGTAAACGCGTTCGAACGGTAAACAGAAGGTTCGCGTTCGTATGGCGTTTGATAACGCGTTAGAACGGAAATGAAACAGAATGCTCACGTTCGTATGGCGTTTGTTAACGCGTTCGAACGGAAATGAAACAGAATGCTCATGTTCGTATGGCGTTTGTTAACGCGTTCGAACGAAAATGAAACAGAATGCTCACGTTCGTATGGCGTTCGTGAACGCGTTCGAACGGAAATGAGACCTGATGCATGATAAGGAAAAATGCATGCGCGTTCGAGTTGCGTTCGTAAACGCGTTCGAACGGGAACAGACCTGATGCATGAAATGGGACGCAATACATAAACAACAAAATAAAGGGGCGCGGCGAAGTACTGCCGTAAAGGTGGCCTTTTGAGGCTCTTGGTCTCTCAAAGAGAGGATCTTTAGACCAACATACTAAGCCCATGCGCTCGATCGCATCATACATACAAAAATAGAGCCAATCATATCAAAACCAAGTATGCTTGATTGAGCACATCTTACATCCAATCCGAACACACATCAACCGGCGCGGCAAAGCGTCGTGGTAAAGGGTTTTAACCCCTCCCCATAAGGGATCTTTCATTCCACTTACTAAGCCCATGCGCTTGATTGAACCATGCATAAAAAGATAAAGACAATAATATCAAACTAAGTATGCCCGATTGAACGTATCTTGCATCCAACCGAACACACATCAATCGGCGCGGCAAAGCATCGTGGTAAAGGGCTTTAACCCCTCCCCATAGGGGATCTTTCATTCCACTTACTAAGCCCATGCGCTCGATTGAATCATGCATAAATAAACAACATACAGAATTCAAGTGACGAAAAATAAACAAAAGCAACACAAAACAAAAGAGGGTGCCGTTTACTCAAGCGGTACGTGGAGTTGTGTCCCGAGTACAGATCATATTACCGTCCATTCGGAATCGGCTTTGAAATTTATGTCCGGGTTTCCATCTGATATACCGCGAGAGTTGACACATCTCTTATTTCATAATTCATGCATATTTATTTACTCAAAGGCCACAATATGCAACATGACAATCACACAAGCAATTTTTAAGAAATTGTACAAAAGCGAGTGTGAAAGATACCCTCAGGTCTAACCTTTTAGCCAACTTTCAGGCTTGCGTTTCACGGACGTCGGAAGGGTACATCTCCTCAACTTCTCTGGTTCACTGGTTTAGCGTCCTAGCTCACTGCTTTGCTGTTTTGCTTGCGGTTCGAACTCCGTTCTGCTCCTGTTCGGCCTCTGTTTTGCTGCTCACTGCTCACTGCTCAGGCCACCTGTTTTAACGTTTCAATGAACTGTTCCAAGTTTTTGTGTGGGTTTTTAGTGTAGTCTTGTGTGAGTCTTTTAAGGATTATGAATGCAGTTTTATTTATGTTATTACTTTAAGTTTTTTAGGAAATGTTTTAAATGTATTTTTCTGTTGTTTTAGGGGTAAATTACTGCTATTTGGGAGTGATTTAGGGACTGGTTTGGGTCAGTTTCGGTGAGATGGGGCTGCTGTTTGGGGGTATACTTTTGGTGGTTACGGTGGTGTGTTTTAAGTCAGTTTAGGGACTGTTTCAGTGATGTAGAGGAGAGTGTTTTCGGTCTGGTTGTGGAGGCTTATGGGGGGTTGCTATTTTCGGTGGTGATTATGAGTTGTTTTGGTTTGTGTATGAGCTAGGGGTTGGAAATTCTTTTCTTCTTTTTGTTTGGGATGGGCGTGAACTAGGCTTATTTTTGTGATGGGCGTCTGAGCTAGGAGCTGGATGGCTTTGGTTAGGGGTTGTTTATATAGAGAAGGGCTAGGGCTTCACCTTGTCTCACAAGGAAGGGATTTGGTGCATTAAAGGGAGGATTTGATTTGGTGTTGGACAAGGAAAGGATTAGATTGAGGGGGGACAAATCTTGGCTAGAATAGGAAGTCAATATCTTTAAATTGGTTATGATTGATTTTAATTAGGCATGACATCTTTTTAATTTAGTATGTGATTTGTTTAGTTAGGAAGTTTAATATATTTGATTTATCTTTATTAGGTATGATTATATTTTGTGTTTTATTTAATTGGTAAATGATTTAAATATTTTATTTAATGTTTAATGTTTAATTTAATTAAATTGGGATGTGTTTTATGGGCTTTGGGAGCCAAATGGGCTGGGGTGCGAGGCTAGCAGCAAAACCAGAAACACCGACGCCGTTCGAACGCCAATTCGAACGCTACACTAACGTCCGCAATCTGCCTGACGTTCGAACGAAGTAACGAACACAGCACTAACGAAGACAGTGAGCTTGTTTATTCTGAATTTCCCCTTCCGATATCCGTTTCCCGCGGCTTCCGTGACTCAAAAGGTAGTGCCTCCAAATGAGACTCATCATCGGTTTTCACATGCAAAAATACAATGCCTACACCAGTCAAGCGCGACCCATTGACCATGGAAAGCTTCGTAATCAATGTCGATGGACAAGAAGTGGTCTTGACTTTGGCCAACAAACCACAACTTGGACAAGACACTGATATGGAACAAAGCCTTCGTGATTCAAACACATCTTCGACAGACAAAGGCCTTGACTGTGGCCAACAAACCAATGTCGTCTAGGATCTTGAGTGAGAATCACTCAATGGAAGGAAAGACGCTTAATATTGAACGAGGGTTTTTCGCGTGCAAATTGGCAACAAATTTTTTATCTTTGTTAAGGTCTCATCATCATACACCCTTACACATGCATTCTAAACACATAATAAAGTGCATATGAAATAAAATAATAATGATATGCGGATGGATACTTTACATTGATCCTAGATCAAATCTCTTATTTTCTCTCTCCAACTAGCAAATGTATTTACTTCTACCCGTTACACTACACTTCTAAAGAAACCTCATTTACATTGAGGGGAATAGGTGAGAAGAGAATACAAGGAGTATAGAGGTGATAAGGCTGGACACGCAGGTCCAATTAATAAATCAAATTTATTACAACAATTTCTAAAATTGCCCCACCCATCTAATATCCATCCGATATACATTATTCATAGGGGTGAGCAATGGTTCCGGGTCTACCCGGAACCGGTTGGAACCGGACCGGTTTTTCGGGTTTGGAATCGGAATCGATTGTAATCGGGTAGGTTCCGGTTCCAAAAATGAAGGAACCGATTTTATCCGGGTAGGTTCCGGTTCCAAAATGATCGGAACCGGAACCGGACCATGGAACCGGTTTGCTGAAGCAACAGACGAGGTTCTGCATACAAAAGGAGAAAAAAAATGTCTATAGAACAAGAAAGACTATGGAAGTAATTCTGTAAAATGCCAACCTAATAATGCATCAGTTTTGTATTTGATTCAACCTAATAACATTATTAATTATCATTCATTTGTTATATCGCTAACCAGGGTACATGTTTATAGCATCAAAATGACATGAGTGAACATACTGCCTTGCCAATAAGATTAGAGATCATTATACATTTGTCCAACTGATGGTAAATTCAAGCTCAGATTGAAGAAACAGAAGATACATTACAATACAGAGAGAATAAAATTTCATTTTTTCGTTCTTGAGCTTCCGCACTCCGATTTGGTCCCCGTTTTTTCCTACGGACTCGTATTTGGAATGTAGTTTTCATTAAAATATTTTAAAATAGGGTAATTCGGAACCGGACCGGAACCAGATGGAACCGAATAATAGGGTACCCTGTTTAATTGGGTAGGTTCCGGTTCCACTTAGTGCGGAACCGAATTTTTCCGGGTAGGTTCCGGTTCCATGCGGAACCGGAACCGAAACCGATTTTGCTCACCCCTAATTATTCATGCATCGCAACCATGTATTCATACAAGCATGTTATCAATCAATCTAATCCAATTAATTAATCTGATAATTAGTGATCATCCAATGTTCAAACAACGATTTGATTTTTGCTCGAGTCAAACTTGTTTTGTGAATAAGTACTCAAAGTACGAATTATCAAATTAAATTAACTATATAATTAAATCCAATTTAATACGCATTTAATTCTAATTCACTATTTAATTCTAAATTAAATATTACACTTTTATTAACGAACCTTTACGACTTAAATTCCAAATTTAATCGCAACGGGTCTCAAAGCCCGATTAACATCTAATGTTTATTTAATTAAAGTCCAATGGGCTTTTAATTAATTTCTTTAAGGCGTGGACTTTTGGTCAACTCAGGTCAAACCGAATAACCAAAATCCAATCCGGGAGTTACCCCATAAGCCTTTAAATTAATTTTTGCCCATTAGGCCCAATTAAATAATTAAGGTCCGTTAAGTCATAATTGGACTTTTGGATGCGGTATTGGGCCCAATTGGATCCAACCAAAATCGGCCTAAACCTAACTTGGTACAACCAAGCCCAAAAGCCCAATTACAACCTATAAAGGCCCAATTTCCAAAATAAGCCCAAATTAATTAACTTATAAAATTCCAAATTCCATAATTAATTAACCTAAGTGTAATACACAATTAATCACCCAATTAACATTCCTAAAACATCAATTAGCCTAATTAATCATGCACTTTAATATCAAATAGTGTCCAACACAATTTCAACAAAATCAAACCCAATACATGCTACTACATTCTCGGCAATTAGGGGGTTTTTCCAATCCGATTCGGTTTCAATCCAATTGAACCCACAATCATCATTTCCCAAATGAATTCAACTCATCCAATGAATTAAAATAAAAAAACACAATGTATTTCATTTGTTCAAGAATTCGGCCAAGCCACTTTAAAAGGGAAAAAATTGTTCCAAATCAAAATTCAATCCAATTGAACTTCAAAACAACATTACCCACTTGTTTTAAGTCATCCAATGATCAAACAAACAAAATCACCAAGAAATTTAGGGTTCTTCATTTTCGGCCTCCTCCAAAAATTTGGGGAAAAATGGATCCAATCCAATTTCATGAAATTGAACATACACAACTTCAATTCATCAATATACAAGCATACTTAATCAATCAATTCAACCAAATCATGCTTCAAATGATTTTACCCAATTTAAAACCCTAAAATTTTTCATGCTTGACCAAAGCTCTGATACCATTGTTGGTTTCAAATTAGGTCCAAGGATCATCAAACAAGCAAGAAAAACGCATGAATACTTCAAGGAATAAGGCGGAATACATACTCACAATGAATGGTTTGATGCTAGGAAGAACAAGACCCATTTTCCTCCTCCATGAAGCTCAGTTTTTGACTCCTGTGAACTGCTGGACTGCACGGTGGTGGGCTGTTTTGGCTCCTCCAAAATCGGCCATGGGAGACCTCCATTCAAGCTCCAAGCTTCAAGCTCCAAAATCAAATCCAAGCTCATAAATTCGTTTCCCTATCACCATAATATAACCCAAGGTGTGCTAGCACTTCTCCTTCTTCTTCAAGTTCGGTCAAACCAGAAATTTTGAGAAGAAATTCGGCAGTGAGCCGTGAGAGGGAGAGGAGAAAGAGAGGAGGGAAAAAATTTAGGTTTCCTTGAAACCCTATTATCGTGACAGAGAGAGAAAAAATAAAAGAAAATGAGTTATATATATATTTATTTTATTTTCTAAGAACAAAAGAAATACATAAGTCATTTTTCATTTATTAAAAGTCAAAAAGCAAAAAGCAAAATGTGCTTTTTTCAACTACCACATCAATCACTCAAATCAAGTGACAACTTGTCACATCACTCAAAGTGACATGTGATTTGACGCTTGATGTGACTAGCAATTTGACGCTCGATTTGATTTGCGTGCCGCACTCGAATTCGAAATGTGAATGCGCTCGCAAATAATCCCGGGCTCGGGTTCGCTAATTCCATATTAACGAATTTTCCGTCGCGTCGTAATTAAACGATTAATTTCGCGTCGAAATCCAATTCTCATAATATATCGAATATATTATTTTATCGATTAATTCCAAATTAATCGTTCTCTCTCTTTAATTAATATTTTATCCCAGATAAAATATCTCTGTAATTAATCCCAGATTAATTTTCTCTCTCTTCTAATTAATCCTAGATTAATAAAGTGCGAGTCATACATCATCGGTGAATCTTCGAGAAGCGACCCATGAGATCCCCGGATATGTTGGCAGTAAATACGGTCGTCGGACTATCCGAACACGTAAGTACCTCGTACTACGTTTGTACCGATTTACAAGACAATGTTGGCTTCTAGCAAAACGCCATGCCTACCCAATTCTCTAGAAATATCCTTATAGGAATATGCGATCTATATCAAGCGTAGTATACCGAAGTATTGCGTATTTCTGTCCAGTATCAGATGTTCACGTGCTAGGCCTGGGGCTGGAATTGTGTCTGCCCCGTACGAAGCACATATCGGATGTCTGGTAACTAGTCTCTATAATCGGATATACATGACCTTGTCATAATATCCCGATAGGTCGAGCATTTAAGAGAACAAGTTCCGTATCCTACGTTACCATCATCTCCATATGACTGGAGTGACACTTTCGTCTTGACATCACACCCAACACACTACGATTCCCAATATACCCGGTATCGGCGTACACAGAACCGATTAAAGCCTTGGACGACCTCAACTAAAGTATATTGATTGTCGTATGTATTAGCGGTGCAAGTCTCAGGTTAAGACCAAATACACCTACCCTGATTACAAACTCCCATAGACACATAGTCATACTACCAATGGGATTCCGCGGGGGGTCTATCCAGAGCAAAGCTGTTTCCCGTACCATCGATGAAACACAACCTCCTACTACACTTGCATGAGTATCCTATACCCAAATATATGAGAACTATATCGTTGTGCCCTCACAAACGCGCACAAGTGTAATACTAGTCTTTTACGTATTTATCTATGTCCAATCTCGATAATACTCTGACTAGGGATATTTAATGATTTATCCTTCGTGGACTGATACTGTCTCATATCATTCTCTGTCCAGGAACAAATCATAGGGACCTCTCATCATTTATATATCTAGGTGATCTAATCACAAATGATAAGAGTGCAATCTCCTTTGTCACACAGTTAATTTGTACAACAACACCATGATCTGTATAAATAGTGACGCTATGGGTCATAATTGTCCAACAAGTGTTAGATCATTATGAAATAGCCCCTTCTCAACTTATGCCAAACACATGGAGAGTCTTGATGTCGGTTGAAGTTTTAGCATATGAGTTGGGAGTCAGATTCGGAGTGAAGGACTTACTTTATACATACTATATGAAGGAGAATGTAGTAGAGAATGGAAGATACCACTTGTTCCTTCGAAAAAAGAGAGAGCATTTGATTACTGGGTTGACAACAAATGATAGAGGGGACTGGCAAAAGGCTTACTTTTTTATAAGGGGAGAATGTGTGTTCGGGTCGACTGGGTCTGGTAGAATTCCTGAGTGTTGGGAAATTACGAGTGAGTGTTGGTTACATTCTTTTCTTGCTTGTAGACTTAATGTGCCTCTGACGTTCTTTTCTTGTTTTTTTCATAGGCTCATACCGCAATCGTAGCTTCGACGTGACGCCAAGGGTTGTAGCTAATACGAATAATATTCTGAGTCTTCCTTCGCCTGATAGGAATTAGAGGGTGGTGTTGGCGGAGAAAATGTTAAGGTTGACACCGCTGTGGAAAGAAGTTTTCTATCCCGAAGGTATCCCTTTGCCTCTGACCAAACATATACTGACAGTCGTACTCATTACCTGGGCGTGTCAGTTCTTATACA
Source organism: Zanthoxylum bungeanum (assembly GCA_019454045.1). NCBI lineage: Eukaryota > Viridiplantae > Streptophyta > Magnoliopsida > Sapindales > Rutaceae > Zanthoxylum > Zanthoxylum bungeanum. The sequence continues at coordinate 23,439 of SKCR01039792.1, forward strand.
AAGGGAGTCCTTTTTTGCGGATTCTAACCCCGGAGGAAAATTTATGCGCAGTTCAAATAATGAGTCAATTCAGACTACCATCAGTGGAAGAAATGATGAATCAGAGGAAAAAGAATAAATCAAAGTGGAAGGAGATTAAGACGGTCCCCGAGTCTCGAGCCCCAAGGAAGGATACTCCAGCCATATTACCATCCGAAATAGGTCACAAGACGTCGATCGGACCGGGACATTCTTCGAAGAAGAGGAAATAATTACCGGATATTGAGGAGGACCTAGAAAATGTAATCATCAATATCCCAAGGAGCACGACAGTAATGTCGGATCCCTCCAGTCTGTCCAGCTTCACCGATGGATTGCTTTTAGAGGAAGATGAATGTCGAATGCTGACATTGGGACCACTGGAGGCTGCAAAAAGAGTCGTTGCTCGAAATTATGAGGTAAAGATTTTGTATTCACGAATCTTTATAGTGAAATTGTTCAATTTAAAATTTTTTGCATTTGTCGTGTCAGACTCTGGAGTATGCCATCTTCCAACAAAGATATGTCGAAGCCAGCCTTAGGAAGGCAAGAGAACTGGAGAAGTCGAACGCGGCCATACGAAAAGAATTGACTGAAGCTAAAGCCTCCTCTGAGGAATCCAAAAAGAGAATGAAGGAAGCTGAGAAAGAAGTTGAGGCCGTGAAAGCTAAACTGGAAGTGATATCTTCCGAGTTGGAGGTTGCGAAGGAGAGTGTTGAAGAGCTGGAAGGACAGAAGACTGAACTACTGGATAGGTTGGAGGGAGTGGCTATGGAGGCCATTATAAAGGACATGAGTTAGCTCATGAAGGAATATTTGTTTGGGGAATCCCATGAAGTGGATGACGTTGAGGGAAAGGTTGGAGGCTGGTCTCTCTTTGTCGATCGAAGAGACTGAAGTTGAAGGTGGGCAGGAGTTCAGTTCCAAGGAAGCGACCGTAGAGATGATTGGGGGGTCCGTTGCTGAGAGAACCGAAGAGGCCCCGACGGTTGATATTGTTGAGAAGGCGGTTGAAGCTGCAGTGGTAGAGTCAGGACCTGAACCGCTAATGGAGACTGGCCCTCTTCCAGATTGGTCGACTCAGTTGAGCCTGTTGAAAGGCAAGAGGATTGAAATGATGTAAATTCTTTTTTGTTCGAAATGTCGGCTCTGCCCGTTTTGTAAAGACAATATTTTGATCATAAATATAAACTTCAATTGTCATTTGGACATTTGTTTTCCTATCGTCTGGAATGAAGTCACATTTGTTAATAGCTCTTTTAACAGACTTAAGTAAAATCAGACAAATGATATTGAAATTACATAAAGAAAGATCGAAACTGAAATCAAACAAACAGGACGCCTTATTGCAGTAGAATGGCGGTTTCCCAAGTGACGAGGTCAACAGTAGTACTTCTTGAGGTGAATAGCGTTCCAGTTGTTATGGACTCGCCTCTCATATTCTTTTTCTAATTTGTAGGCTCCATGGCCTACAAAGTTCTTGACAATGTATGGGCCTTCCCAAGTGGGTCCAAGCTTCCCATCATTAGCTTCCTTGGTATTTTGGAAGACTCGACGAAGGACCCAGTCGCTTTCCTTGAAAGTTCTACTCATTACGTTTTTTATCGAATTGTTTGCACATCCTCTGTCAGTAGGCTGCGAGTCGTATAGTCGCATTTTCCCTTAATTCTTCAACAGTGTCGAGTGCATTGGTCATGAGTCTTTTGTTCGTACCCTCATCAACCCATTGGTACCGTGGTGAAGGCACACCGAAGTAGGTTGGAATGAATGCTTCGGTTCCAAATGTCAAGGAGAATGGCGTTTCGCCAGTTGATGATCTGACGGTTGTCCGATATGACCATAAGACTCCCGGGAGTTCGTCTGCCTAGGCTCTTTTCGCTTTCTCCAGACTTTTCTTCAAAGTGTTCATTATTACTTTATTAGAAGACTCAGCTTGTCCGTTAGCTGATGAGTGGTATTTATATCACTATTTCCCACTCATTTGACCTAATATTTTCTATAGTTTCTTGAGTTTTGTGAACGTTTTGATATGTTTTGTGTTATTTTGTAGATAAATAAAGTTTGGAAAGCATTGGAGGCAATTTGGGGCAAAAACGGACAAAAATGCGTCAACAGGGATATTTTGGTCTTTAGCGCGTCGCGACGACAAGACTTCCGCGTAGCGACGTCTAAAATGCGCCGAAAAGTGCTAACGTGCGCCGGGTCCACAAATCAGAATCTGAGAAAAGTTTGACTTTGCTAAAATGCGCCGTGCCACGTGTCACCATCACAGCCGATCTGCTAACATGCGCTGTGCCACGTGTCAGCATCCTACGGTGCCGACAGTCATCATCGCCACGTGTCGCCATGTCATCGCCACGTCACCAGCCACGTCAGCAAGTCAACAAGTCAAATTTCCACGTGTCGTGCCACATCATCATCAGCCAATCAGGAAGTGACACGTGTCACAATTCTATGGTGCCGACAGTCTCTTACCCACGTGTCGCCACGTCGTCGCCACGTCACCGCCACGTCAGCATCAATAATTGAGTATCATATCCTTATCTGACACGTGGCGGATAAGAATCTCAGCGACCAATCAGAAGCCGCCACGTGTCAAAATAATTGAAGCCCAACCACTCTGCCACATGTCACCTTATCATCTTATCCAGAATCTTCAAACCAGCGAACCAGAGCGTGCCACGTCGACAAATCCAGCGTCGCGACGCTGAGGACCTGGCGTCGCGACGCTGGATCCTACCGAGGCCTATAAATTGAGCTCGAGATTTCAGAATTCAAGGCACCTTCCTCTCTCTTCAATTCTTTCTAAAGAGAGAGTTTCTCTCTCTAGATTTTTTAGTTTTTTAGTTTTTTTTAGTTTTTTAGTTTTTTAATTTTTAGTTTTGTAATTTATTTTAATTACGTTTTGTAATAATAGTAATTTAATTTTACTTTTTACTTTTTACAGTTTTTACTATTTACCATGAGGAGGTAACTTCCCCAGCTAGGGTGAAAGGTAATTCTTTTACTGTTACTATTTAGATTAATCTCCCTTAAAAATAATATATTCACTATTTAAAATATTGACTTAAAAAGGATACCGCCAGATTGGTCGGTTGGTAATTCATTTTAATCTGGTTTAAACCTGACTAATAAAGGATACCGCCAGATTGGTCGGTTGGTAATTTAATTTTGATTTCGCCTTTATGGCTGGTTGGACTTAATTTGACTTAATCAGGTTACCGCCTATATGGCTGGTTGGTAAAAGAATCACAAGTTATATATTATTTTATGGGAGATATCTAAATTAGTAGTAGTAAAAGTAAATCCTTTTACCTTAGCATTTTATTTTATTTTTCAGTTTTACTTTATGTCTTTTACTTTTCAGTATTTTTACTTTATGTCTTTTACTTTTAAGTTTTTACTAGCCCTAGTTATGTGTTAGTTATCTGGGGTTGTGATGAATTCTAATATCACCGGTTTATAAGGGGTTATTTTATAGTTTGGGTAATTTAAAGGTTTGCTTATTAAGTCTTAAGCTTAATGCTTCTTGTTGTCTGATCACCAATAAGATTGATGTGGTAAATCTAAAATGAACTAGACATAGGGATTTTAGGTTTCAGCCTTAGACTTAATAGCCCACGATCTTCCTTGAGGATAGATAACCCTTTAATAGATTTCCTTACAGGATAGGAATATACCTGTCGGGCGGGGGTAGCCATAATTGGAACTTAAACTTAATGAATCCAGATAATTTGGTTGACATAGACATATGGTTCAATTGGGTTAAACTGGGTATTTGCGTCTGACCATCGACAGAGGCTTTTGCATAATTTAGTGTTCCAGGTTAGTAAACTGATTTATTACACAAGCATAAAATAACCACTTCATCTTTTAAATGATATTAGAATGATTCACAACCCTAGATCTTTGTGTCTTTTGTTATTTTCCTTAGTATTTTCTTTTGTCTTTTTATTTATTTATTTTGTAAATCTCTTCTCCATTTAATTAGATATTGGTAAATAAATAGATTCAACAATTAATAACAACAGTAGGAATTAAGTCCTCGTGTGATCGATATTTTTATACTACTTGAACGATACGTGCGCTTGCGTTATACGTGTGTGTTTACGCCGGTCAAGTTTTTGGCGCCGTTGCCGGGGACTTATATTTCTTGAGTTGTTAATTTTGAAACTATCTAATTTACTTGTATCTAATTTTCTTTTTCTGTAATTTTTATTTCTTTATTGTATTTTCAGGTGATTGAAAAAATGGAACACTACTGGGAGATTGAAAGATTACGAGCTTTACAAGAAAATACACCCCAAATCTGGGCGCAACAGTCCGGTTTTCTGAGGCCTGTTGTCCAGCCCAACAATTATCACTGGATGTCAGAACCAAACAATACCACATTTGCTCAACAGAACGAGATGGGGAGATGTATGATATGTGATGGTAACCACCCGAGCGATCAATGTATATACCTTTCAGAGTGGCAGAATTTTCAGAATCATTCAAAGTATGAAAAACCATCACATTTTCCATCTTATCCACCATCCATATGCGATTTTCATCAACAAATAGAACCATCAGAGGAAGATCAGTTGTTAAACATGCTCAAAGATATGTTCGAGTTGGATGCAATGCTTGAAACAAGCCAGAATCAATTGGAAAGTATTCAGAGACAATCAGAATTCATTCAGAGGATGACAGATCAAATGAGACAATTCACAGAAAACCAGGACTACATACCTCAAGAACCAGTTTCAGATGACACTGATGAAGCCTTCGAGTACCAATCATTTCACAATGACACTTCAACAGAGGAGGAGGCTGAGCAGTATCAACAACCAGAGGTATCAGTTCAGGAACCCGAACCGGCCAAGTCTCAATTTGACTTTTATTATTCAGATTCTGACGAGGATGAAGCTGATCTATTTGTACCAACTGCACAAAACAACGGAGGATCAAACATTCAATCCTCAAAATGAAGATCTTGGAGCATGCTTTACCATGATTTTGAAGAAGATCTATCTGAACCATTCATTCCGGTCGTATCAGAGGATGAAAACCTAATGTCAAAACATCTTTGCATCCTCAGGTTGACAATTTTGAAGCATGTATTTCACAGATGACAGATGAAGAGCTGAATACAAAAATTTTACAAATATCTGTGAAGAAAAGGTGGAGCAAGAAGCAGAGCAAATGGAGGAGCAAATGTCTGACCTTAATAAAGATCCAGAGCATTCAGGAGAAACATCGCTGTTTTGGGGAGTACAAATCAAATATATCACCCAGAAGCTTGATAGAATGGAACTTCCATTCCAAGTCAAGCACCATATAAGACCTCCTGATTTTCTTTCTTTCTTTGCAGGAACCATGGAACAAGGAGCACAAAGCAAAAAGGTGGCACGAGCACTGAATGGGACAAAACTCTTTTTGCCACCTTACCGTTGGAAGAGACCCTTCAAAAGCAACGCTCACGGGATTGTCTTTAATCGGACATCTAAAACGACATTGAAACCTCCTTAACAGATGAATTTCAGTCACGTCTGGCTGAGACGAAAAATTTAGCGCTAGCAGGGAGGCAACCCATGCAATTTGTTGTAATTTCTGTTTTATATTTTTTGTGATACATGTTGTAGAATTTTTTTAATTTTGTGTTATTTTTGTAGGGAAAAGCACAAACGGAGCATTTTTAGACAGAAGGAATGGTGTTTGGCAAAAATGAAAGCTAATTCATTAGCGATGGCTGAATAATGAATGGATTCTTGAAACGCATCCTAATGGATTTATATACCAAACGAGTAGCGTATTGCGTACACAATTCCGTTGTCTTAATTATTACTTTGATTCACTTTTCTATTGTATTATCTTTATTTTCGTAGACAGGATCCAAACTTTTGACCTTTCACGATTTCTTTTGTTGTTTAACTAACAATCGTCCTCTGGAAGATATTAGTGCTATTATTACTCACCCTTTTCAGGTACTATAAATTCAGCCCGTCATTACATTTTAAAGGCATCCTGATTTGAAAAAGAAATACATAAAAAATGGAAGCCACTTCAAGAAGACGAGTTGAAAACATTCTGTGTGTTTTGCGGTACTAGTATTGGTACTAAACCATAATACGTAGAGGCAGCACAGGAATTGGGTCGAGTCTTAGCAGCAAGGAATATGCACTTAATATATGGCGGAGGCAATCTCGGACTTATGGGGATCGTTTCAAAGGCTGTACAGGAAGGAGGCAGTAGTGTTTGGGAATCATTCCAAAACCATTGGCAGAGGCAAATCTTATTGGATCCTCAAACGGCGAGGAATTGATCGTGCCAGGTATGTCTGAACGATTGGTAGAAATGATTAACCGTGCTGATGCTTTTATTGCTTTGCCAGGTGGCTTGGGCACATTGGAGGAAATTTTTATTGTTCTATCTTGGGCGAACTTGAACATACACCAGAAATCGCTTGGACTGCTCAACATTGATGGATTTTATGATTTTCTTTGTGTGTTCTTGATGATGCTCGGAGAAATGGGTTCGTGTCAAAACCTTTGAAAGAACTCTCTTCACTGCCAGAGCTGCTCCGGATCTAATAGACCAACTCATAGCCTATGAACCACAATTTGACCCTATCCTTTCAAAGATAAATTGGTCAGAGGACGATCGTGGGTAAGAGGCGTCGGATTAATCTGGATCTTAACCTTTAATTTTCTGTAGATTTTCAGCTAACCAGGTATGACCTTCTTAACTCTCCTATTACTGTTTCAAGACATTGGGGACAATGTCTCATTTAGGTTTGGGGGAGGAAATTAGTTGATTAGTACCTTGTTTTTAGTTTTAGTATGTGTTGTTTCTATTTTTAGTTCAAAATTTTTCGAAAAATACAAAAAAAATTGGAAAATTTTCAAAAAAATTACAAAAATATTTTGTGTTTTTGTGTTTTTATTTTGACTAAAAAAGTGAAATTGGTAAGAGATAGCTGAGTAAGGAGTTTCCATCCTGAGACGTATCTCAAGCCTATTTTCGAAACAAGTTAATTTTTGTTTATTTCATTTTGAATTATTTAATTTGTGAATTCTCCTTAAAACGACTAAAAGGAATCTTCATATGTTCAGTTGACAGATATTATCAACATATATAGTAACATACGGACATGAGCTAAAAATTGAAAAGTTTGTAATATTCAGTGCTCTAGTTTAATTGGAGGAAACATCTCAAAAAGCAGTGGAGTAAGAAAAAAAAAAAAAAAAAAAAAACTTCTGAGATCCGAGTTATTAAGTCTGTAAGGGTGTTTTAACACTAGTGCCCTAAAACCAACTGGTTTGGGAGTCATTGGCCCAAAGCTCGTTACATGGATCAAAGATGCTGCAAAAATATATATATCTGAAGTCTGAGTAATTAAGTCCGTAGGGGTGTCTTAACACCTGGTGCCCTAAAGCCAACTGGTTTGGGAGCCACCGACCCAACACTCGCTACATAGATGGAAGATATTGTATATAAATAAAAATAAAAAAAATCAAAGAAAAATCAGAAGAAAAATGAGAAAAATTATTCCATTGCTATAAAAAGGTGTGAAATCTGATAAAACTTTAGGACAAAAATATTACTCTCTTATCAACTGCACTTATGACTGTTGTGAGCAAAAATGAGTTGATTAATATTTTGTTGGCTGTGTATATGAAGAATGGTAAAAAATAATCGGAGAATTTACTTATTCAATAATTTAAAATAAAACAAAACAACTAGTAACTTGGAGTAGAAGTTTCACCTGATTAGTCACTAACATCTTTATTCTCTTTTCGCTTGTCTTTTTTCTTTTGTGTGCATTAGTTTTAATACATGTTTACTTTTGTAAAATGTTTGTGGGTATCATTGCTGTAAGCCCTCACGAGACTACAACTCGTCCACTAGGGACACATAGGGGTTTAAAGGCTTGTTGCATATGCTAAATGCAACCGTGATCCCTACGAAAGTGGCTTAGTTAATTTTATTTTCATGTTATTTATTTTATGTTTTGCTCGAGGACTAGCAAAATGTTAGGTTTGGGGTGTGATGAGTGGTATTTTATCACTATTTCCCACTCATTTGACCTAATATTTTTTTAGTTTCTTGAGTTTTGTGAACGTTTTGATATGTTTTGTGTTATTTTGTAGATAAATAAAGTTTGGAAAGCATTGGAGGCAATTTGGGGCAAAAACGGACAAAAATGCGTCAACAGGGATATTTTGGTCTTTAGCGCGTCGCGACGCCAAGACTTCCACGTCGCGACGTCTAAAATGCGCCGAACAGTGCTAGCGTGCGCCGGGTCCACAAATCAGAATCTGAGAAAAGTTTGACTTTGCTAAAATGCGCCGTGCCACGTGTCACCATCACAGCCGATCTGCTAACATGCGTCGTGCCACGTGTCAGCATCCTACGGTGCCGACAGTCATCATCGCCATGTGTCGCCACGTCATCGCCACGTCACCAGCCACGTCAGCAAGTCAACAAGTCAAATTTCCACGTGTCGTGCCACATCATCATCAGCCTATCAGGAAGTGACACGTGTCGCAATTCTATGGTGCCGACAGTCTCTTTCCCACATGTCGCCACGTCGTCGCCACATCACCGCCACGTCAGCATCAATAATTGAGTATCCTATCCTTATCTGACACGTGGCGGATAAGAATCTCAGCGACCAATCAGAAGCCGCCACATGTCACAATAATTGAAGCCCAACCACTCTGCCACGTGTCACCTTATCATCTTATCCAGAATCTTCAAACCAGCGAACCAGAGCGTGCCACGTCGACAAATCCAGCGTCGCGACGCTGAGGACCTGGCGTCGCGACGCTGGAATCCTACCGAGGCCTATAAATTGAGCTCGAGATTTCAGAATTCAAGGCACCTTCCTCTCTCTTCAATTCTTTCTAAAGAGAGAGTTTCTCTCTCTAAATTCTTTAGTTTTTTAGTTTTTTTTAGTTTTTTTTAGTTTTGTAATTTATTTTAATTACGTTTTGTAATAATAGTAATTTAATTTCTACTTTTTACTTTTTACAGTTTTTACTATTTACCATGAGGAGGTAACTTCCCCAGCTAGGGTGAAAGGTAATTCTTTTACTGTTACTATTTAGATTAATCTCCCTTAAAAATAATATATTCACTATTTAAAATATTGACTTAAAAAGGATACCGCCAGATTGGTCGGTTGGTAATTCATTTTAATCTGGTTTAAACCTGACTAATAAAGGATACCGCCAGATTGGTCGGTTGGTAATTTAATTTTGATTCCGCCTTTATGGCTGGTTGGACTTAATTTGACTTAATCAGGTTACCGCCTATATGGCTGGTTGGAGAAAGAATCACAAGTTTATATATTATTTTATGGGAGATATCTAAATTAGTAGTAGTAAAAGTAATTCCTTTTACCTTAGCATTTTATTTTATTTTTCAGTTTTACTTTATTTCTTTTACTTTTCAGTATTTTTACTTTATGTCTTTTACTTTTAAGTTTTTACTAGCCCTAGTTATGTGTTAGTTATCTGGGGTTGTGATGAATTCTAATATCACCGGTTTATAAGGGGTTATTTTATAGTTTGGGTAATTTAAAGGTTTGTTTATTAAGTCTTAAGCTTAATGCTTCTTGTTGTCTGATCACCAATAAGATTGATGTGGTAAATCTAAAATGAACTAGACATAGGGATTTTAGGTTTCAGCCTTAGACTTAATAGCCCACGATCTTCCTTGAGGATAGATAACCCTTTAATAGATTTCCTTACAGGATAGGAATATACCTGTCGGGCGGGGGTAGCCATAATTGGAACTTAAACTTAATGAATCCAGATAATTTGATTGACATAGACATATGGTTCAATTGGGTTAAACTGGGTATTTGCGTCTGACCATCGATAGAGGCTTTTGCATAATTTAGTGTTCCATGTTAGTAAACTGATTATTACACAAACATAAAATAACCACTTCATCTTTAAATGATATTAGAATGATTCACAACCCTAGATCTTTGTGTCTTTTGTTATTTTCCTTAGTATTTTCTTTTGTCTTTTTATTTATTTATTTTGTAAAACCACATTCAACCAATCAAACAATCATTCTCTTCTCCATTTAATTAGATATTTGTAAATAAATAGATTCAACAATTAATAACAACAGTAGGAATTAAGTCCTCGTGGGATCGATATTTTTATACTACTTGAACGATACGTGCGCTTGCGTTATACGTGTGTGTTTACGCCGGTCATTAGCTTGTGGGTAGCGTGGAGTGGAGAAGTTGAGCTTGATTCCCTAATTTTTGCAAAAATCCTGGAAGCGGTGACTGATGAACTGGGATCTATTGTCAGTGACAATCTCTTTGGGCAGGCCGAAACGACAAATAATGTTCTTCCAGATGAACCCTTGTACTTCCTGATTCCTTATCCTCGTGAAAGCCTCTGCTTCGATCCACTTTGAGTAATAGTCTGTCAATGCGAGCATGTAGACTCGTTGCCCATGGGCGACTGGAAGCTTCCCGACAATATCCATTCCCCATTTCATGAACGGCCAAGGAGCTAGGGAGGGGTTGAGTTTTTCAGGTGGAAGATGGGAGACTGGTGCAAACCTCTGACAATTCTCACAGTTGCGAGCATATGCAGCTGCGTCGGCTCGCATGGTGGGCCAATAATATCCAGCTGTGTGGGTTCGGCATGCAAGACTCCTACCTCTGGAATGATTCCCACATTGTCCTTCGTGCAGCTCGGCTAGAACGTATTGCGCCTCTTCTGAGGAGAGGCATTTAAGGTATGGTCTGGCAACTGACCTCCTTAACAATTGGCTATCGTGCCAAACGAAACACACAGCCTGATGTTTTACTTTTCGAGTGACCACTTTATCGGTTGGTAATGATCCTTCGTCCAAGTATTTGATTAAATGTGTCATCCACGAGTCGTTTTTTGAGATATGGGAGATGGTGCCTTCTTCCATTTTAGTTATGGCTGGCCATTGCAAATATGCTATGGGGATGGCTTGGATATTCCCTTCTTGTAATGTGGATCCAAGGGTAGCCAGGGCATCTGTGTGGGTATTCTCGGCTCTTGGGATCTGTGAAATATCAAAGGATTCAAAAGTAGACTGGACTTCTTTTACTTTAGACAAATATGCTGCCATCTGAGCCCCTCTAGCCTGAGAGGCTCCTTGAAGTTGATTGACGACAAGTTGAGAGTCAGACGTCACCTCCACTCTCTTTGCCCCAAATTCTTTGAGTAGTGCAAGCCCAGCTATCAGTGCTTCATACTCGGCTTCATTGTTGGTAGTTCAGAAACCATATTTGAACGCTTGTTGGATTATGTCGCCTGCAGCAGTGGTGATCACAACCCCTAAGCCGGAACCACGTCTGTTGGATGATCCGTCTACCGAGAGTTTCCACACTTTTGTAGATTGGACCCTAAGTACTTCTTCTCTCATATCCTCTTGAAGGTTGGGACTGAAGTCTGCCACAAAATCAGCGAGATCTTGGGACTTAATGGCAGTTCGTAGTTGGTAGGTGATGTCGTGTTCCCCAAGTTCAACAGCCCACTTGGTCAATCTCCCAGAGAGCTCGGACTTATGAAGAATACTTCGTAACGGGTAGGTGGAATATACGGTGATAGGATGGCTCTGGAAGTAGGGGCGGAGCTTCCGTGCCGCCATCACCAGAGCAAAGACCAACTTCTCCATTTGAGTATACCGAGTCTCAGGGTCTAGCAGGGCTCTACTTACATAGTAGACTGGATGTTGTAGTCCTTCATCTTCCCTTATCAGAACTACGCTGACTGTTTGTGGCGAAACTCCAAGATAAATATATAACCTCTCACATTCGACTGGCTTGGATAGGAGAGGCGGTATGGTCAGGTATTCCTTTAATCTGGTCAGGGCTTCTTCGCAGGCCGGGGTCCACTCAAATTTCTTCGACTTACCGAGGGTGGAGAAAAATAAGAAGCTCTTATCGATAGATTTAGATATGAATCTATTGAGAGCCGCAATCCTCCCTGCAAGTCGCATGACTTCTTTTGGATTTATCGGGGATGGAATGTTGAGTATGGACTTTATCTGTTCCGAATTGGCTTCTATTCCACATCGAGTGACCAAGTACCCAAGGAATTTTCCCGAAGCTACACCGAAGGCACACTTGGTGGGATTCAGTTTCATCCCATACTTCTTCATTACGTCGAATGCCTCCCCAAGATGTTCCAGGTGCTGCTCGGCTTGTAGAGACTTCACTAACATATCATCAATGTAGACCTCCATTGTCTTCCCAATCTGATGGGAAAACATCTTGTTTACAAGTCGTTGGTAGGTGGCTCCCGCGTTCTTCAGCCCGGATGGCATTACTTTATAGCAGTAGATCCCCATGTTGGTGACAAAGGTCGTTCTCTCATGATCGTTCGGATGCATGAGGATCTGGTTGTAGCCTGAGTACGCATCCATGAAACTTAATAGTTCATGTCCTGCTATTGCATCAACCAGTGAATCAATATGTGGGAGTGGAAAAGAATCCTTTGGACATGCCTTGTTCAAGTCTGTGAAGTCGATGCAGACTCGCCATTTTCCATTCTTCTTTCGTACGACCACGACGTTGGCAAGCCAGTCTGGGTATTGCACTTCTTTGACTGCTCCATTCTCCAACAACTTCTGAACTTCTTCGTCGATGACTCGATTCCTTTCTGAGGCAAACTTCCTCCTCTTTTGCTTGACGGGTGGGTAGGACGGATCCACATGTAGCTCGTGAGTCATTAATTCTGGGTCTATCCCTGTCATATCTCCATGCGACCAGGCGAAACAATCATGGTGCTTCTGGAGGAATTCCACCAGTTCTGCCCGCAACACCGGGTCAAGGTCGGCTCCAACTTGGGTCTTATGGTCTGGGTAGTGTGGGTGAATCTGGATCTCGTCGAGTTCCTCCACTTTTGGTTCATCTATGTGTTCTCGACAAGATCCTCCCTGTAATTGCTATGCTGACTGGGTTTTAGGCTTCAAGGTGGTTTGATAGCAGGCCTTGGAAGCAAGTTGGTCTCCTCTAATTTCCTGGACCCCCCATTTAGTTGGAAATTTCAGCACCTGGTGGTATGTGGATGAAACAGCTCGCATATCGTGGATCTACGGTCGTCCCATTATCAGATTGTAGGCTGAAGGGAAATCAAGGATAAAAAACGTAATCATTTTATTGATCCCATCTACGTATACTAGGAGACAAATTTCGCCAATAGTGAATTTATGTTCTCCGCTGAAACATATCAAGGCCGTAGACCGGCTGTTCATTTTCTCCAATCCTCCTCCCATATCATTGAGAGCCATTAAAAATATAATGTTGGCTGATGATCCAGTGTCGACTAGCACTATCTTGACCATAAAGTTGGCCACTTGCAGGGATATCACCAAGGCGTCATGGTGGGGGTTCACATGATTGGATACTTGGTCATCTGAGAATTGGATTATTAACCATGAATAGTCTCCTGCTACAGCTCGCTCGTGATCTGAGACGACAGATAACACCATCATGGTTTTTCGTTTCGTAGCCGAATAAGAGACCCCACTTACTTCTGAACCACCTGAGATGAAGTTGACGATGTTGTTGATTGGAGGTGGAATTGAGGCTCCTCCCCTAACTTCTATTTCTTCTCCCCGGGCCAATGTAGCTTTCCCTTTCTCCATTAACAAGTCTTTCAGGTGTCCTTTGTTTAGCAGTCGGCCGTCGTGTGCCCGTAATCTCGGTGGAATTCGCACCATCTACTGGTGTCTCTCTTTCCGGAGCCTTCCTTGGAGCGTGGTGGCCACTTCACTTCATTCTCCATCTTCCTGAGGACTGAAACGAGTTCCCCTGGTGATATAGTGAAGTTGTAGTCCGGGAGCCTTGGCGCACCATTGAGGGTTCTCTCTCTTCTGTCGTAAGGGATTGGCCCGCGATTTGATACCCTGTCATAGGGGCGGGAATCCCTTGGATGAAGTATTCTTCGGTCAGTTATATGATGGGCCCTCCTGTAAAATTCTTTCGGTTGTCTGGACGAACCCATTCTATTTTCTCGTAGACTGGAAGAATTTTCCTTACTTGTATTCCTCTTATCTTCTTCCCATCTGATCTCCGTTCGGGCTCTTGCCAATGTCTGGTCCATGGAATAACATCGGTTTTTCGTTAGCTTCTTGTAGAGGCTACTATCTGCCAACAGCCCATTTCTGAATGCTTCTACCGCTGTCGGTTGGTGGAGATCTGGGATAGCTATTCTCTCTTTGTTGAAACGTGAGACGTAGCTTCGAATAGACTCTCCCTTCCACTGCTGTATCAAATTGAGGTCGTCTGTGGTCTTCTCGAACTTGCATGAACTAGCGAAGTGTCCCACCAACTTGTCTGCCAATTCTTTGTAGGATCCAATCGATCGATATGGCAAATTTATAAACCACGTGAGGGCTGGACCGGCCAACGTCTCTCCGAACCCTCTACACATCCCTGCCTCCCTTTGGTGTGGAGAAAGGCCTGTGGACATCATTTTTTATTTGTAGTGGATTATGTGGTCATCGGGGTTGGTCGATCCATCGTATAATTTCATTTCTGGAGGGCTAAACTTTCGTGGGAGTTCGACCGAGTTGATCTCTTCGTCGAAGGGAGTATCTGTCAGGGTTCATGCCCTACTCTTCCTCAAAGGTAGCCTGCCTCCAGGTAAGCTGGACAAAATTACCTCCTTGAATTCCTTCATTTCCTTGCGTATTGTCGAAGCTGTCATTGTTTCGGCCAGGTGGTCCTAGTGGTCTCTTCCGTGACTGATTGGACGATCTTCAGGATGGGGGCCTTCGGTTTTTTCTATGTCTGGTGCCTCCACCGAATTAGGCTGGCGGCCTAGAACTTCAAGGGGGTTCATTGACTCCACTCGGTTACGCGTGGAGGTAAGATGTTCCAATTGCCTTTGGAGATTGCCGTTGGTACTCTTCATGGCCGAATTCTCCTCTTCTAGTACGCGTAAGCGTTCTTGGAGTATGGCCAACTGGTTGGCTATTGGATCTGAAGGCTCACTGCCTGAAGCCATGTTGTTGTTTGCGAGTTCGTCGTTTGGTTGAATGAGAGTTTTGTTTGTTATGAATCGGTATGGCCCCACAGTGGGCACCAAACTGTAGACGCTGATTTTCGGCTGAGGTCTACAATCGAGATTTCGCGAGGAGGCACTGACGATCCTGCAAAATAAAGAGGTAGGGTGAGCGTGGAGGGTCTGCCCACCGGTGTGGTGGGTGTCGTAGGCACTCCGACGTCCAAGTCAGAGATGGTAATGAAGTGTAAAAGTCGTAGGAAGAGGAGCAAGGTCAGATATTAACTTGATCCCCGTAGACAGCCGTGAGGGCGGTAGGTGCGTGGTGATGCCGAAAGCTATGGAGTCAGTATTATTGAGTATGGAGTAGTAGTGCTCGAAGTCCCCCTCCTCATGGAGCCTCGTTTCCTATATATACATGCTCTAGTAATGTGTGCATTTATTGCCCTTTGACTGCTCGTCCGTTGGGTCGGCTTCAGGAGGAGCTATTACTGCCTTTTTCCGTTGTCGGCTGGAACATATGGTTTTATGAATGGTGTTTATGACCTTGGGCGTTACGTGGGTTGGCTTTTGGATGGTCCTTCGATTACGGGTGTTGGTGCTCTTTGGGCATGGGCCTGCATTATGTCTTTGGGGTTTGGTTAGGGGACTTCGGGGGTGTATTCAGTAGTGGTCCTGGAGCAAGAGGTCGAAATTGCCCCGGACCAAATTTGGCCAGTACATGTGTGAAGAAATTATAACAAATGAAAAATATATAATTATGTTAATTTGTTATAGCAAAACTGAGGGAAACGCGACAATAGATGATTCTTCAAGATATGAATACCTTATATTTCAAAAAAAATATTTCTTTCATTCTAGTTAGAAATAGTAAAACTATAAGGGATTGTGTTCTTTCAGGATAGAATAGAGATTGTTGTTTTGATTTCTGATTAAATCAAGATAATCAAAGAACACTCTTTAAAAAAATAAGATGCAGAGAAAGATGAAGCAGCATAGAATAAAATCATAAGATGTTCTTCATTGGTTTATGACATATGGTTTATTAAAAAAATAAGACACATTGAAGATACATCATTTAAGTTAAATGTGTATAATTTTTCATTTTAAAATTACAGTAAGTAAGAATTCTTGAAATCGTAATTCCGTTCAAATGAGATAATGAACTCTTGAAATCGTAATTTCGTTCGAATGAGATAATCCCTTATTTGAATGAAACTCATTAGAAACGTAGATCTCATAAGTTCTGGATAAACTATTCAAACAACCAGAATGTTCGTTAAAACGAAATATTCCATTCAAATGCCAATGAGTGAATTTCGAACAAGAATACTATGGACATATCATTCAAACAATTAGAAGGTCCATTCAAATGAACTCCGTTCTTAATGAATTTCCATATAATTGTACAAGTCCATTTTTCATATACAGGTCGAATCCCTATATGCGTCAATATAAGGCAATATTTGAAAACAACAAATAATTTTTAAAAAAAATTCTAATATAATTAATATTATATTTATGCTTTCATATAATTTTTTTATAGTAAAAAGGCTATTTATATCCCAAAAAAAAAATGGGAGTTTAATGAGGATATAAAAGGATGGAATAATGTACGGTTAACTTATAAAGTTTAAGTATTATTGACCATAAATTCTTAAAATGAGTCCCTATTAAAAAAGTGTGTGTGTATATATATATATATAATATATATATATATTATATATTATATATTATATATATGTTAATTATACAGTTTTTTTTAAAAAAAATGAAATTTCCTTAAAGTTAGAGTCCTAATTTTGTAGATTTAATTTACCCTAACTCCTAATGTCATGCACCATTAATTTAATATAACGATACAGAAGAACACACTTGTTTGACCATGATTTGTTCTATTAGCAACTTCTCATTACTGCTAACAGAGTAAGATAATTGATATCCTTTTTTTAGGGGATTTAATGGTAATTCGACATGATAACAGTATGTAAGGTTCAGTTTTTTTAGGGGATTTAAGGTTTTTTTTTTTTTTTTTAATTTTTTTATATTAAAGGCAAACTTACCCGTGTATTTGGAAACAATCATTGCTACAAATATAACAACAGTAGATTGAAGCTCGAAAATAAAGCATTCCTCTTCCAAAAGTTGTGTAATTTTGAGTACGGGGTACAAAATTACGTATAGTTAAGTTTATCGACCGCCACATGTATGAATTTTTGCTAATACTTTGATGTGAAGTGAAATGTTTGATGAGCATCATGTCTATGTGTATGTATAGATGTACGTAAGGGTATTAACCTGTAATGATATGATTACGTGTAAGTAAATGAATAGGTAAATGTACAAGTATATGAACATATATTTGTATATACATTAATGATAAGTTATGTATAGGTTTGTTATATGAAATCAACAAACATGGCAAACCATGATTTCTAATTTGACATAAGTTATGTATGAATACGGTATATGAATAAGTAGCTATTGTTTATATATGTGATTTATTTGTATAGAGATTGAAGAAGTTAAGCAGGGTAAGGAATGGGTATAACCCAAACGCTTTTTAAATGAATATGTGTAATTAATAAGTTTTGTATCAAAAGTTTTCCAGATATAAAATAGGAAACTAAGTATGTTTGTTTGATAAATGAAAGATATAAGGATTGTTAAAGTTATGGTATTGGCATTCGTAATAATATGTATATTCGTATGTTTGAACATATGTATTATGTGAGTGTTTGAATGATAGCTTAGAGTGTTGTTAGGGATATGCTTGTGTATGAAATATTGTGCAATGAGTTTGTGTTATGTGATATGTGTGTATGTTTAATTGGTCAATGTTCTTGTAGTATAGTAGTCGAGCTGGTTAGGGATCCGTTCGGACAAAATTCATCCCGTACCTATTCTAAAATAGGTAATGAGTCTCGTACGAGCATTGTGTGTGTAAGCCAGCTGTATGTATGTGTTGTTGAATGATGTGATCTTTGATGTAATGGTTGTTGTGTGTGCTTCGTGGTTGGTTGTTTGATGTTCATAAATGTTTCTGAGTGTATGTGTATGATGGAACTCGTGTTATGTATGTATCATTTATACTTATGTGAAATGAATAGATGATTTGAAACCGATGAGAACATCAGAGGTTATAAAGCATGTTTGCCAAGTTACAATGGTATGTACGTATATGTATATGAATTACGATATTGTATTTGCATGTATATAAGAGAAGTATGTTTTGAATTGAAAGAATGGAGATTGTATAATCGATTTGATGATATTTCAAAGATGCTTAATCATAATAAAGTATAATAAATCTGACTATGCGTCACAACAGTAGATTGAAGGCAAACTTACCCGTGTATTTGGAAACAATCATTACTACAAAGACAACAACAGTAGATTGAAGCTCGAAAATAAAGCGTTCCTCTTCCAAAAGTTGTGCAAAATCACCCCCAATAGTGATTTCAACAATGTCATTATTGCACAATGGATGAATTAGTAAACAAAATGTCAAATGGACAATATAATTCAGGTTTATATTTAATTTTTTCGAGCTAATCTTTGAATATCTTGGGATGCGACTCTCAAGATTCCTTCGTAAAACTTCTTGAGAATTGTCGCCTAAAGACATCTTATCAACATTCCAAATACTTACAAGTAAATTCATAACATATGTATAAAAATAAAACAGAATACAAAAAATGATTATTAAATTAAATTTAGGTTGGGAAATTCAGAATATATAAATGAAAACAATTACCTGATAGGACTATATTGTTCCTGATTAAATTAATACATTTCTGACTCCGGTTGTTAAGTTGAGATACAAAAGAGTGTATCCCGGCCATTGATTTGAATATCAACTGAATATGAGTATACTTTGAATGTTAATCCAATTTATAAAATTAAAACTGATTGATCTAGTATAGAGTGTAGAAGCAACCTTTATAATTCATTTTGGAGCAGATGTATCTTTTGAGGATTTGGGAACTTGATAACTTCATTTCATCATTCATGATGCATATATTATTCTCGCTTAATTGAATTTATGAAAATTTAAATTTGTCTTAGGTTCTGACTCTATGCGAAATAAATTACAATATATTAAGACAAGTCCTAATTATTATTAATATCGATATTAATAAAATTATCAACTACCCTTAAGTCTAACAATTATGAATAATACAAATAGACAAAAGCAGAAAACAAAATCAACAGAGGTAATTTTGTTAACGAAGTGGAAAACTCGTGCGAGTAAAAAATCACTATGGGTATCTAAGTTACCAGCCAAAATCCACTATAATGAGAAAACTTATAATGATGGTATAAGACCTATGACAACAACACTGCCGACTCTAATACCTCTACACTATAATAACTCGAAAAACCCCTCGAGCCCGCACTAAACAACATTCTTCAGAACCTCTGAAGTCTCTGAGCGGATCAACCCTGCGAACTCCCAACGTCAAAACTCCGACTACCAATCTTCCTCCTTGAGAACTTCGAAGGCTTAGGAAATTTGAGGCTCAGAATAATGTGTTTCCAACAATTACTCTCCCAGATATCTCATTCGCAGTCAGTATGCTTAGCCACTGCAAACTTCATGTGAGAGTTATTGGGATGTTGTTATACGCATTCTTAAATACATCAAAAAAAGTGCCATGACAAGGATTGTTGTAGGAAGATAAAGACAATATTCAGGTAGTTAATTAGATATTCTGATACAGATTATGCAAGTTTTCCATCCGACAGACGCTTTACTACATGATATTGTATCTAAACATTTACTCATAAAAGAAAAAAAAATTAACATATGAAGTAAGTATTATAGAGGAGGGAAAAAATAGAAAGAAAGAATTTTTTATTTTTTTTATTTTTTTTTTATAAAAAAACCAACTTTTATAAATGACACCAGTAGGAGAAAGATTTGTAAAATCTCAAAGACCTCATTTCTTCTTCTTACTCAAATGATCTCTCCTATGAAAAGAAAAAACGAGAGTATCAAATTAAAAAAGGTTCGAATAAAAAATAATGCAACAAACGATGATACAAATACAAGTACAAAGACAGAAACACAAGCAATTGAAAAAACTTAACAAAAAAAATATGCTCAACCAACTAATTTAAATAAAAAGATAAATAATTTTACTTATTTTTAAAATATTTTTATGCTATTTTTTTTTTTGTATATTTATCATTTTTATTGGAAAAATAATTATCACATTTTTATACTTTAGTTGTTCATGACTGTCTATATGTAAAAAAAAATTACACAAAATCACTAAAAATATATAAAAATATATATATATTTTTGTATTATTGTGATGTTTTGTTTTATAATGAAATATTTTTTAACTTTTGGTGTTTTTAATTTTTTATATGCCCCAAAGGGGTGTGGTTTGGTAGTAAAGAGCTTAAAATTAGATTATCAGGTCCTGAGTTCGAGTCTATGAGATGCATTTCTTATAAGAGTCTGAGACAATTGAAGGTTTTACCTGATCCGCTTAAGCCTGTTGGCGACTTGGTCGCATAATCATTGTAATTGGTTTTGATGACGTCAACATGAGAAAGAAGACTTCGACGTGCAAACACGAAGCAATACAAAAAGTGTCGAAGCATATGTGGTGAAGAGCGAGAATGTGAAGACTAGAGCTTAATTGAAGAAATCATGACTTAGCTTAGTGCTCCAATTTTAAGTGAGTTTACTCAAGTGATCTAAAGCTCTTAGGAATCATACATTTTGCATCACTTGCATTTAAAATGGCTTAAAATGCTAAAAGAATCATTTGCATTTTATTTGCACCAAAATGAACTTCATGCACAAATGTATCGGGAAATGATCTTCTAAAAACTAGCAAACGGTTGAATTAAACTTCAAATGATATACCGTTAGATAGATATGTGTCTCTAGTTTGATACGGTTCAAACGTAACACAATTCCGATGCATAGAAAGTTTTCTAGAGCCATTTTACTACAACATGTTCAGATTTTCGTTTTCTGCATACACGTCACATTAGAAAATTTCCATAAAATTCATATTAATTTTTTTGGAGTTGAATTTTTTACAGAAGCTAGATCTATGTGTCTAGTTTTTGTAGAAATTTACAAATCAGGATTTGGAATTTTCTAGAGGATGTTATGGCCAAAATACCAAGTGTCGTCAGTCTTGACTGGTCATTAGAACTGAAACCAGGGAGCTCCTCGCCGGTCTCCATACCGGTTTGCTCGCCGGTCTAGGCTTTATTGTGCAGTTACTGAAACCAGGGAGATCCATACCGGTCTCCATGCCGGTTTCGATACCGGTCTAGCTCTTCATGTTACAAAGCTATTGGAACCGGCACGTACCATATCGGTCCCCATACCGGTTTCCATACCGGTCTAACGGCTAGTTTTTTGAACGTTATATAGCCGTTGGAACCCTAGACCGGCATGCCGGTCTCCTCGCCGGTTTGCTCGCCGGTCTCGCTTTAAGTTGGGGAAAGCTTTGCATTTTGTTATAAATAGAACCTCAACTCATTTGCTTCAAGTTAGAGACTTAGAAAACCTTCATACACATTCTCTAAAGCAAATACAAGAGTGTCTTAAACCTTCATACACTTAAACACTCATACAAGCTCACACACATCTTCATATCATTTAGTGAGCTTAGATCACTTGGGTTTGCATCTCACACAATCTTCATTATATTTGTGAGTGCCCAAGTGTGTTTTACAATTTATTTATCAAAAACACTTGCGGTTTGTGAAATCCCATAGTTTGGGTAAGTTGTAAAGGTTGTGAGTGCACCTACGAACAAAACTCAAAGTTGTAAAGGTTGTGAGTACGCCTACGAACAAAACTCAAAGTTGTAAAAGGTTTGGAGTGCACCTTTGCGGAAAACTCTTGGTTACGAGTGAGCCACGACAAAACTCGGATTTTAGTGGAAATATTCAAGCGAGGCTTGGGGGAGTGGACGTAGGCACGTTTGGCCGAACCACTATAAATCTCGGTGTCGAATTTCTATTTCTCTTAACTTTTACTTATTTGCAAGTTTTATTTACATTTATATTATTGAATTGAAAACTTGCATATAGGTTATTATTTACAATAGAGAAAATTAACCTAAGAGCCTATTCGGTAATAAGAACTTAAAATCGGCAAAGATTTTATAATTCCGCATTTGTAGCGATAACCCAATTCACCCCCCTCTTGGGTATAGAGAGAGTTTGTCGCTATTGCTTGTAGATACTTTCAAAGCCCATGTTAGGGATTTGGCTGCATAATTTTCAATGTTCCAAAAAAAAAAAATTATATAATAAATTTTTTTTATTTTTATTTTTTTGCGTGTATGATTACTCAACCAAAAGAGTATGTAAAAGTTTATAAACTGAAAGATCATTCATGTGATGTTATTTTAAATTTTTTATTAAGAAGAAAGATTCTCTTCTAACTCCTCCTAAGCTTATGTTATTATCTCATTCAAATTATTAATATATATTTTTATTTAATTTTAATCATATAGATAATGTGTTGCTATCAAAATCTACTTGCAAGTTTTTTGTTGGTACGCTGTCTGAATCATTTTATTGTTTATAATTTGTAGATGATTAGTCATGAAAATGAGAGGAATAGTGTAATAGAATATAGAAGGTTCACTTGCTTAAGACTATTATTGCATCTTCTTTCTTGTCAAATTTCATCCACCCCAAAATGAATATTCAAAAATAGACAATCAAATTCTCATAATTTAATATTAAAGTTCCTTAAAAAATAACATTTTGTCCTTACAAAAAGGGTAGTTTCGTCAACAGATAAATTTCTCTCCTTCTAGACTCGAGAATCACACCAGGACCAATTCCCTCTCTCCAATACGCGCCAACGAAGACTGAGCTGTACTCGCCACGTGGACATCCAAGATGACTGCGTCTTAAGCCAGTTTCACCTCCGTAACGGTAACTTCCACGTGGCACCTTCACACAACTACTAACTGTTTTTTTTTTTTGAAAAAGAACATATACTTTCATAAATAATCAATAGGTTAACAAAGACTGGATATCTGTAGGATATTCTCCCATCCAGATTACAGGATTTGCATAATTAACTGCCGCACTCGCTAAGGAGTGAGCCAATGAATTGCCTTCTCTATAAATATGAGACACTACCACTTTCTCATGAGTTTTCAAAACCTCCATGATGTCATCGATTGTCCATGCTATCTCCAGCAGGCTGTCTTGCTTCCCCAACAAAAGATTAGTAACTTGTAATGAATCTGACTCCACTATTAATGGCAAGAAACCTTTACTAACGGCGTTTTGCAATCCAAACAACAAGGCATCTGCTTCAAGCAAAGCTACATCCTGCAAGAGCTTGGAGTTTCTCATACCTACCATCAAAATGTTACCATCAGCGTCTCTAACAACAGCACCTAGACCAGCCTTATTAAGATGTTTATGAGTTGATGCATCCACATTGAGTTTGTACCACCCCACAGGCGGGACTTTCCAGGGAGCCTTACTAGATTTTTCGCCTAACCCCTTCTGATTCATGGTTCCCCCAATTAGCCTCTTAAAGGCTATAACGGTAGCTGCAGCTTTAGCATTTATTATCTCATAACTAATAGGTTTCCCTTGCATGACAAAGGAGTTTCTCGCTATCCAAATTGACCAACATGTAGCCACCACCATATCCAGTTCATCCGCACATTCCTTTGCAACCTCCATCAAGACCTCCAATACATCCCGTGAGGCTTCCTCCCAGCAAGTCCTTACTAAACCAGAACACTGCCACACCTTCTTAGCCCACTTACAGCCGAATAAAGCATGAAACACATTCTCTTCTGATCTCCTACACCTCTGACACAGTAGGCATTGGGTTATTTTTCTTTTCCCCAAGTTGGTTGCAGTAGGGAGCAAGTTCTGAGCAGCTCTCCACATGAATATCTTCACTTTTTCTGGCACATTAAGTTTCCAGATAATATTCCACTGGTTATTAGTTGTTTCCGAAGTGGAGGGATCTTCCAAATATTTCATTCGAAAAGCAATCTGGTATCCACTTTTAACCAAATAATTACCTTTGTTATCATAGTGCCAACATATCTTATCCTTCTGAGGTTTTCTTGGAAGGGGAATGCTATTAATGATTTCCACATCAGCTTCCACAAAATTAGCTCGCAGGAGATCCATATTCCATTGTTGATTTTCTGATATCAGTTCAGCCACCAAAGAGTCTTCATTCAGCCGTCGAGGCGAAATTGGCTTGAAGGTGCTTGGTCTTGGGATCCAATTGCTTGAATAAACCTTGATGTTCTGCCCATTACCAACTCTCCATCTGCAGCCTTGTTGTATCACACTTCTTCCCCAAAGAATGCTTCTCCAAACGTAAGACGGATTCGAACCTGGCCGAGCCTCAAGAAAACCAGAATTTTTGAAGTACCTAGCTTTTAAAACTTTAGCTACCAATGATTCCGGATTTAGCATAATCCGCCAGCTTTGTTTAGCTATCATAGCATGGTTGAAGCATGAAATATCCCTAAAACCCATCCCCCCTCTATTCTTGGCTTGGCACATACTACTCCATTTCTTCCAATGAATGCCCTTCTTCTCTTCTGTTGATCCCCACCAGAACCTGGCCACTCCACCTTGTATATCATCACACAGCCCCTGAGGGATCCTGAAAACACTCATAGCATAAGTTGGAACCGCTTGAGCCACTGCCTTAATAAGCACTTCTTTTCCCCCACATGAGAAAAACTTACTCTGCCAACTAGAAAGCTTTTTAAGCACCCTGATCTTTATATCATTGAAGAATGATTTTTTCCTTCTCCCAATCATAGAAGGCAGACCCAAATATCTCTCATGCTTGGCAACCACCTCAAAATTTAGTATGTTCTTAATCTCGGCTACTCGGAACTCTGGGACATTCCCACTGAAGAACATAGATGATTTCTCGTAATTGAATATCTGTCCCGAGGCAATGGCATATGTATCCAGGATGACCTTTAATCTTCTACAATCATGCACCTCTGCTTTTACAAAGAACAAGCTGTCATCTGCAAATAAAAGATGGGAAATACTGAGGTTTTTGTTAAAATGCAGCCCACGAATCATCTTCCTCTCTTCGGCCTGACTTAACAGATTAGACAATCCCTCTGCACACAACAAGAAGAGATAAGGCGATAATGGGCAACCTTGCCTTAATCCCCTTTGAGGCCTTACCATGCCCTTGGGCTGTCCATTGATTATAACTGAAAAAGATGATGTAGAAATGCATTGCATCACCAAATCAATCCATCTCAAAGAGAATCCCATAACCTTCATAACTGCCTCTAAGAACCCCCACTCCACTCTATCATACGCCTTGCTAATGTCCATCTTTAATGCCACCCAACCCTGTTTCTTTCCCTTTGCAGTTCTGATTTTGTGCAGACATTCATTACTGATAACCTACTAACTGTTAATTAGACAGAGACATCATATTCCCAATCAACGGCTCAGATCGCGTCTTGCATCCCGCGTGCCCACTACGTGTGGCCTGCGCGTAAACGCTTATTACAAAAATATTATTGCATGCTTAAAAATTTGAATTATTGTTATCATATCATAATAATTACGGTAAATCAGTAATAATTGAATTATCCGTTTCTCAAAATGAAAAAGAAAAAAAAAGTAAAAAAAATACGACCTCTCCCTTTTTCAACAACCATCAAACGCGGTACAAAAATCCCCAATATAACGCCCTCTCCTTCAATTAGGGTTTCACAATTCGCCAATTCAATTTACACCGTTCTTTCTTCTTTATATCCAATTAAATATTAATTTAATAGAGAGAAATGCCTACTACGACGGATTGTCAAGGTTCGTCAGCAGCCGCATCGTCTTTCACGAACATCGGCCGGCGCGATCAGATTCATTCGATTGAAGCTATGCAACACCACGACGGCTCCGGCGAGTCTGAACTGGAATCGTTCCAGAAGAGAATCGCCGATCGGTTCCTCGACTTATCGTCGGGATCCGACGAGCTTCTGTCACTTTCGTGGGTACAGAGGCTTCTTCAGTCGTTTCTGGTTTCCCAAGTTGAGTTTCGTCAAATTTTGTATAATAATAAATCGCAGCTGCATAAGCCGCGATGGATCGGATGATTGGTGAGTATTTTGAACGGAGCGTGAAAGCTCTTGATGTTTGTAATGCCATTCGTGATGGGATTGAACAGATTAGACAGTGGCAGAAACTGATTGAAATTGTGCTTATTGCTTTGGATGATAAGAAGCTGATTGGTGAAGGGCATTTTCGTCGTGCTAAAAAGGCGATGAATGATTTGGCGATTAGTATGTTGGATGAGAAGGATTCCAGTTCAGCTTTAGCTCACCGGAACCGTTCGTTTGGGCGGCCACAATGTGAAAGATAATTTTCACAAGTCATTGGGTCATTTTCGATCGTTGTCTTGGAGTGTTTCGAGGTCTTGGTCAGCTGCTAAGCAGCTGCAGGCAATTGGGAATAATTTGTATGCGCCTAAAGGCCATGAAATTATGGCTACGAATGGGCTTGCGAATTTGGTTTTACTATGAGTTCGGTTTTGTTGTTTGTAATGTGGGCTCTTGTGGCTGCAATCCCTTGTCAGGACCGCGGTTTGCAGGGCATTTCTCAATGTCTAGGCAGTTCTCTTGGGCGGCGCGCGATGTTGATGTTACACGAGAGAATTGTGGAGGAGTCGAAGAAAAGAGAGAGGAGAAATGCTTGTGGGTTGTTGAGGGAGATTTATCAGATTGAGAAATGCACGAGGTTGATGAATGAGTTGTTGGATTCGGCTCAGTTTCCGCTAACTGTGGAGAAGGAAGGAGAGGTGAGACAAAGAGTGCATGAATTGTCAATGGTTTCTGAAACGATGAAGGAGGGATTGGACCGTTGGAGAGACAAGTGAGGGAGATATTTCATAAGATTGTGCGTAGCCGAACTGAGGGGCTTGATAGCTTGGGAAAGGAGAATGGTCCTCATTAGTTTTGATTTGGAAATTTACTGTTAGTATCAAATGTGAAAATTTGCAAATGTGATTTTGATTTTCTCTGTTGGGAATGCCAGGATGATGAAGGTGTAATTGAAGCTGGCACTGAAAACAAAAACAAAACACATTAAGGGTAAGGAAGAAAATTTTCTCTTGTATTTATTAGCATATGTTGTGTAAAGAAAGTAGGACATGGAATTGGACCATCGTGCTGATGTCCATCTTTTGTTTTTCTATTGTATAATCAAGTTTTCTAATTAAATTGCATCTGGGTTCTGTAGTTGATTTTGTTTTCGTAAGTTTGTCCATTTTTATTAACAATACGTACTGTCTTGGAAAGAGCCATGTGTTCTTAAATTTTGGTTTTTAATGCAAATACAAGTTCCACAGACTATTACAGGAGTGTTCATTGTTTGTGAATCTTTATAATAAAGATGTTATAGGCAAAATATGTTGGTCCTCTGTCTTTCATTCCTTTTCAGAATTCAGTTGCCTTTTGTGTGAAAAGAAATTTAAAAAATTTGCTTTGAAATTATCCTTGGACTTCATAAATTCTGGCTTCAATATCATTCAAGATGGAGTTTTTCCTTGTAATACCACAATGGCCAGCCTTAAAACATTCCAAAACGGTTCAATTTCGCAGTTCAATATCACCAAGCAATTGTGCTGTTGCCTCTGATTCGGCCCCTTTGGAAGTTAATAAAATGTTGCAACTCTATTCTCGAATGGGATGTGATGCATGAAAAATAAATATTTCCCATTATTTGTTTGAGTTACTACTTGACTAGTATGATTCATTTTTATTACATCTGAATTTATGCTGGTGAAAGCTTTACCTATATATATTTGGTCATTTAATTTGTATACTATGCTTACTGAAAAGTGATTAGTTTGGTTGGTCTCTGTGAGATGGTGTTATTCAAACAAACAAGTATAATAGTCGATATACTAGTATATTTGGATTTTCTTGTGGGACAACTGATTGTCAAATTCGATCTCACACACTTCTGTAGATAGCAACAGAGAATGATCTGTTGAATTGCATCAAAAACAGATTCAAATGTCAATAGCATGAATTGGTTCAAGTTATTTCTGGCTATGTTTCCTTAATTGTATGCTTGCTCTATTAGTCACACATTTCTCCTTTACAAGATTGTGCCATTATTGGTTTTTCCAAGGTTATCAGGTTCCACCTGTACTTGTTAAGTTTTTTCTGTAAAATTCTCAGTTATTACTGACAATGCCAGAAATTTCTTTTGCATATGTCGGCAGGGTGATTTTTCTGCAGTCTCAAGAAAGAGCTTCTCCAAGTAATAAGCTATCCTGGATATGAATGTAAAATCTCTGCTCAACCATTTTTTTTTTTTTGAGGTGTACATGTCAGTTGTTACTCTTGTTTCTGATAATCAATAATCTTCTTTCCTATTGTTTCAGGCCATCAGGGCATTTCTGCTGTACCCAGCTGGGCCATTATATTCCATGCTGAATTGTTTATTTTATTTTATTTTTGGCTCTGTGCCTTAAGTCCACCAATTCTTTGGTATAGTTAAATGGACCCTCATTGAACCTGAAGTTTTTTGACATGTAGCATAGCAGCTGTATGGTTGGTGGTACATAACATCCCTGGAAACTTTAGCAAATTTGAGCCATATGTCTACTGAAGCCAATCGAGATGCTGCCGCCCTGCTGCTTACCAAAGCCTAAGAGTGTGTTTGGTTGAGGGGTTTTGGAGGGGAGGGGAGGGATTATTTTAAATTATATTTGTTTGGTGTTGACGGCGGATTTTGGTCTCAGGGTAATATGGGAATATCACCTCCGAGGTAATCCTCCTTCAATAGTGAATTTGTTTGGTTTATGGGGGACCAAAGGCAAATTTAGCAAAAAACAGATAAACACACCAATCAACAAGGAGATTTAACGTGGTTCGGTGGATTTGGATCCGACCTACGTCCACGGACACAAAAAAGATGGTACTTTTATTACTTAAACACTCTTCTTGGATCTCTACAAGTCAGAGCTTGAAGATTCAGAGCACTAATTTTTTGATGCCCTTTACACATATTATGCCCTCCTATTTATAATAACACAGAAATCAGACTCCTATTTGCACAAGAAATCCTAGTTGATCTTTAGTCTTCTTTCCTTGTAAGGATTCCTAGTCCGATTCTCCATTCTCTTTTCTTATTTCTTTTCGGATTCTGACTTCATTTCCTTGTGAGAGTAGGAATCCGTTTTACCTTATCCGCAAGAATAGGGTGTCATTATCTTTGAGCATATCTTCGCCATATGGTCGGTCTTCATGAGGTCGGTCATGCTAGTCATTTATGCTGAGAATGTTGCTGTTGACCTGATTGTGCCCGGCTATCTGAGTCCAGGTGATCGGTAGCCGGTCATGAAGTGCTCGGTCTATATCTGTTGTGGTCGGTTTGGAACCGTAAGGTGCTTGTTCTTTTATTGCAAAGTGGTCGGGTTGGATGTGATGATCCCAACCAAGCAGGGAATTACCCTTCTGTCCTCGTCGTGCTGCCTTGAATATCATAGTGCCTAAAAACACCATCAACATATGTCCCATAGTTCTCGGTTCCAACAAGTGTGCAAGTTGGTGCCGGGAACTATATAAAGATGGTGTGCTGATTTGCTCTGTTGGAGGTCGACTTCGGTGTGGAATCAATAGGTTGCGTCGTCTTTTCTTAACGCCTTTTCTTGAGATGCGCAACAGTCACGTCTGCTTAAATGCCCATCAAATCATCTTTTAGGGTTTCTTCTAATTTCGACACTTGTCAAACATCCGTCGGGTTCCCGCCAAGAAAGGAATGAATCGACCATGTATAGGCATCTTCACAGTGGGCTGATCTCAGCCGTCTGTTTAAACTTGGGAGACCTCTTTTGCAGTCGACATCTGGCGTTCATCCGGGTTCTTCCCTTAGATCCAACGGTCACGAGCGTTTTTGCCATGACTATAAGAAGGCGAGGCTTTTCACTGTTCCATCTTTTTCGGCAATTTCTTCTTCTTTTCTGAAAACCTCTCCGTGATTCGCCCAACTCCGTGCTCTCGAGCTCAACCGTGGTCTTTTTTTTTCTTTGCTGTGAACATAAGGGATAGGCACAACCGTACTGCACAACCTCTGCTTTTCCGAGAAGAACAAGTAAGTCCTCTGAACGACCTTTTCCTTTTTTGTGTTTTATGAATCTGTGTTTTGCTAGTAGGAAAGATTTATGGTTTGCTGGGTTCTGCTTTAGGGCACTTTTAGAGACCACCTGTTTTAGCTTACATGGGAACCGTGAGTAGTTTCTTTTAGCTATAGACTGACTTCCCCTTCTTCTTTGTTTCTCTGGGTGTCAGGGATGTCTGACAACAGTTCCTCCCCTGAAAAGCCTGCTAAAATCTCAACTCCCCCTGCTGAGGAGCTCTCCTCGGGCTCGGGGGCACCTAGTGTAGAAGACCTTGACACTACCCCTACTCCTCTGAGTCGAACAAGACTCCTACCATCAGAGGGTTCCTCGGAATGACCCAGAGCCCGGTGAACTTGGATCGTCGGCTCTGGATATGAACCGTCCCTCCAAAATAACTGAGGATGATCTGGCGGCTGTTGCGGCAACGATATGACATCCCAACAGATATTGCCCTTGAAGTTCCCGGCCCGTTGGATCGTGCTAGTCAACCTGATGAGGGCTCGGTGGCACTTCTTCCTGTTTTTTTTGAGTGTGGGCTACGGCTGCCGATGCAACGTTATTTTGCTTGGATGCTGGCCGAAATGGAGATTGCCCCTTGTCAATTGAGCTTAATAGTTGGAGGATTCTGGCCGGCATATATGTGGTTTGGCACCGGGCAGGTTTAGGTGTACCTTGTTTGGAAGAGGTGAAGAAGTTATATCGTTTGAAGTCTAACCCAAAGACTCACTACGGTTGGTATTACCTCTCAGTTATGATATGATTCGTCCAACCTTGTCCAGAAACTTCCGACTCTAACAAGAATTTCAAAGATCTTTGGTTCTGGGCTACTGGGATTGGGGTCGGGTCCTGAGATCGTTTGAGGAGGATGTCTCGGTTCCGGATATCTTCAGGGCGGGAGGTTAGGAGTTAAACCCCTCTTTTTTTATTCCCGTTCTTAGTTTCTTAGGTCACTAACTTCTCTGGTTCCTCCCAGCTTGTTGGCGAGATGCTCCCAAGGTTTCTCGTCAGGTTCGGAGGCGGGTACATTGGGCTCGTCGGTATGCCGCTCACTGGAGGGAATTGGATAATGATGCGGCCTTTGTTGATTCGGGCCTTACTCGGACCGTCCCTCCGGAGGTCTCGGGTCGGATAGGTTGCTGGCTGCTTTGATGACTTCCCCGTTTGTTTATCATGCGTTTGATGTCTTTGTTATATGCTTGGGTCCTGATTTCCTTTTCTTCCTTTTTTGTAGGTATCTCGAAGAGGCCAAAGTTTCTTGAGAAGTTGGCCGGTACTATGAAGAAGGCCGGTCATGCGGAAACTGGAACTTCCCGGGCACAACCTGATCCTGCTGGGGCTGAGAGGGCGTCTCAAGAGAGCTCAGCCGGATGCTCGGGGTCTATCTTCTCCTGGTGCGCAATCGTCAGGATCTGCTCGTCTTGTTAGTCCGCCGAAGCCTCTTAGGAAGAGGAGGCGTCAGTTCGGGTCAGAAGAGACTGAGCTGGTTCAAAGGGAGGAGGAGGATCCTGTCCCGGGCAAGAAGAAAGACGTTCGCCGGGGGAAAAAATCATCTGTGGGCTCATCCAAGAAGCAAAAGGGTTCTGTAATCCTTGGGGTGGATGATTTGGGAGAAGGCATCCGGGAGGCTACTTCCCATTTAGTACCGGCTTTCAATGAATTGGCCGAGGTGATTCCCCCGGGGGAGGTTTCGAGATATGAGGACATCTCGCCCGAAGCTGTGTGTGACCGAGATGAGCTCTCAAATGGCAAAGGTAGTTTTATTCCTCTCTCTTTTCTGATTTCGGTTCCCGGTCTTCTTCATCTCATATCTTGACTTTCTTTGTTTTTGTGCAGGCTACTTACCTCATGGCGAAGAATAATGACCTCTTCTTCTGAGTCTATTGTCCGAGGGTGGTCAGGCCCAGAGACTTCAGAATCGCCTTACAGAAGTGGAGGCTAAACTGGCTGATCGGGAGGAGGTGATAAGGAACCTTGAGTCGACCGCAATTGAGAGTTTCAAAACAAACAAAGCTCTTAAGGCTGCTGCTTCGTTGGAGCGAAAACTCGCCGATACTGCCCGGGAGGATTTGAAGGCTGCCCAATCTGAGATTGGCGTTTTGAAGGCGAAGGTGGCCAGTGTTGAAACCAAATTGAAGGCTAATGATGAGCAAGTGGCACGGGCTCGGGATGATCTTGAGAAGAAAGAGGCCGAGCTTGAGGAGAGAGAGGCCGATCTTGAGACCGAGAAGGAGGCCATTCGCCTTGAGGGGGTTGGTGAATGTGCTGAGTTGATACCGATGGTGCTGCCAAGTCTGAATATTGACCATATTTATGCGGCCATCAGTTTCTGCAAGGGGGAGATCTCCGAGGAGGAGTTCCGGAAGTGGCTCCCTCCCCCTACCGAGGAGGTGATGGATCCAGATCCGATTTCGGTCGTTCCGGCTTCTGGGGCTTCCCAAGAAGGACGGCCTGATGTTCATGCCCTTGGCGAGGACTGCCTTGAGATCCCTCCTCCCATCCCTGAGGCAGAGGTCTCCTATGCTGCCGAAGTTGAAGCCGTAGTTCCTCCTCCCGAGGTCAAGCAGATCCTCCCGCCGTCGGAGCCGGTTGAGGAAGAAATTCCTGCCCCTGTGCGGGCTGAATGAGAAAGGGTAACCCGACCGGGGCCCTGTGTACACTTCAAACTGTTTTTATCAATACAAACTGTTTTTGTATATACGTATATTTTTTTGTCTTTCTTATCTCTTTTCTCTTTTTCTTTATGCTCCCTGTTATCCGAACATTTTGAGACCCTTCGAGGTTTTAATCATGAACCGGAGGGGCATAACCCGACCCCGAGCTGTGTGAAAGACTTGGACCTGGGGGAATGTTACCTCCCCAGTCGGAAGAAACCGACTCGGTGGGACGTAACCCGACCCTGAGTTGTGTGAGACGCTTGGCTCTGGGGGAATGTTACCTCCCCAGTCCAAAGAAACCGACTCGGTGGGACATAACCCGACCCCGAGCTGTGTGAGACACTTGGCTCTGGGGGAATGTTACCTCCCCAGTCCAAAGAAACTGACTCGGTGGGACATAACCCGACCCCGAGCTGAGTGTGGCGCTTGGCTCTGGGGGAATGTTACCTCCCCAGTCCAAAGAAACCGACTCGGTGGGACGTAACCCGACCCCGAGCTGAGTGAGACACTTGGCTCTGGGGGAATGTTACCTCCCCAGTCCAAAGAAACCGACTCGGTGGGACATAACCCGACTCCGAGCTGAATAACCAAGTAGTCTCGGCGGAACGAAATCCAGCCCCGAGCCGACTACCCCATGGGGTTTTATTCAGAAGGGAAGTGAATCAACCTTTTGAAACCCTACCGAATCTGGCATGGGCGTCCCTCTGTCAGATCGGCGAAAAAACAAAAACAAGATTCTGGAAAATGAAATTAAAAGGTGGGGGTGACTTAGCCCTATCCCAAAAACGTTTTTGCAAGCATAACAACAACATGGATGCCTCAAAACAGCGTCCCGTCTGAGGTCTCCAAAACATAATTCTGAATCTTTCAATTCAGTGTCCCGGCGAACCAGGATTCGGATCAGAAGAGCGTTTGATTGGTAAGGGACATCCTCTACACGTCGGTTCACTGGGGAGCCTGTGTATTGTATGAGGGCTCCTCCTCACCACGCTGGAGTAGGCACACGCTACATGGGCATAACGCATCCCTGTGCTGCGTCTCTCGCGGATCCGGATGATGAATGGATCAAAGAGTGTCCGGGATATTAAGGGCACATTCCTCCTTAGGTCCGGCATCACTGGAGCTAGCAATCGTCACGGGGGCATCATTATCCCCCGTGCTATGCTTTCCCACGGATCCATTACATCGGGTAAGTGAGGATCAAGAGTGTGTTCGACACATTAAGGGCATATCCTCCTTATGTTCGGTAACACTGGAGCAAACAATCGCCACAGGGGTATCATCCCTCCCCGTGCTATGCTTCTCACGGACCCTATGCATCGAGTATGTCCCTAAGGACCTCGAGCCAAGAGAGATACTTGGTTCTGGGGGAAATGTCTCGTCCCCAGTCCAATGAGCATGACTCGGTGGGACGTAACCCGACCCTGAGCTGAGAAAGGCACTTGGACCTGGGGGGGAATGTTACCTCCTCAGTCCAAAGAAACCGACTCGGTGGGACGTAACCCGACCCCGAGCTGAGAAAGGCACTTGGACCTGGGGGAATGTTACCTCCCCAGTCCGAAGGGCTGACTCGGTGGGACATACCCCGACCCCGAGCTGAAAAAGGGCACTTGGACCTGGGGGAATGTTACGTCCCCAGTCCAAAGGGCTGACTCGGTGGGACATACCCCGACCCCGACTGAAAAAGGGCACTTGGACCTGGGGGAATGTTACGTCCCCAGTCCAAAGGGCTGACTCGGTGGGACGTACCCCGACCCCGAGCTGAAAAAAGACACTTGGAACTGGGGGAATGTTACCTCCCCAGTCCGAAGGGCTGACTCGGTGGGACGTACCCCGACCCCGAGCTGAAGAAAGGCACTTGGAACTGGGGGAATGTTACGTCCCCAGTCCGAAGGGCTGACTCGGTGGGACGTACCCCGACCCCGAGCTGAAGAAGGGCACTTGGAACTGGAGGAATGTTACCTCCCCAGTCCGAAGGGCTGACTCGGTGGGATATACCCCGACCCCGAGCTGAAGAAGGGCACTTGGAACTGGGGGAATGTTACGTCCCCAGTCCGAAGGGCTGACTCGGTGGGATATACCCCGACCCCGAGCTGGAGAAGGGCACTTGGAATTGGGGAATGTTACCTCCCCAGTCCGAAGGGCTGACTCGGTGGGACGTACCCCGACCCCGAGCTGATGGTTGAAGCGGCCTTGGTGCCTAACTGTCTTATGTAGTGGGTGTCGAGTATGTCCCCTGTTTTTGTATATGGCTTTCAATTTTGTTTTAAGAAAGCGGATGAAAAATGTTTTATTCATATTTGGGGACATACTGTCCTCCTTACAGTTCTTCTGCGTGATACTTCGAGAAAAAACTTTATATTTGGTTAATTTGTGGGCATTGTTTGATACCGACCGACCATATTGTAATCCCGGGGCCTGTTCCGTAAAGTTCTATCTCCTCGGTTTCCTCAGCTGCAGCGAGTCGGGCATTTTTATTTGGCCAGGCGCCTGGGCTTCTGTCTTCTTCTTCTTCTCCCTGGTTCCTTTGTCGTTTTCGGTTGTCTTCTGTGATGCAGAGAGTTTCTCGTGAGAGAGTTGCGAAGCAGCTGCGAGCTGTTTTCTGGCTTCCGCACACAATTCCAATCCCCTCCCGAGTGGGGAATTTCAGTTTCAGGTGGTAGCAGGACATCGCGGCTTTTGTTTTCATCATGAAGGGTCGCCCGACGATGGCCTGGTAACTGCTCATGCAGTCTACTACAGTGAAGTCTGTCATGATCGTCCGGGTCCGTGGATGTGTCCCGACAGTTATTGCCAACTGTATTCTTCCTAGTGGGATGACGGCTGATCCTCCGAAACCGTATAATCGTTGGTCAGGGTTGCATATTCTACCCCTAGGTCGTCCAGTGCTTCTCTGGAAATTATGTCAACCGCTCTCCCGGGGTCCACTAGGATTTTGTCTACCTCCGACCCGCTGATGACTACTTTGATTATCAATGCATCGTCATGAGGGAAACTTACTCCTCGGGTATCCTCATCAGTGAACATTATTGGTACCGACCGGCCTCCCTGTAGCCCTGTGACCTGCTCTGTTTCTAAGACATCTGGTCCTCGGGTTCTGCTGTAATCTTTCCTTGACCGGTCAGAGTTTCCGGCCAGTGTTCTTCCTCCTGCGATGATATTGATTTGGCGACCATGTGCTCTTTGTCTGGCTGTCATGACCTCGTGGTCAATGTATTTGTTTAGATACCGTTTCGTGCTAGATCTTCCATTTGTTCTTGCAGATCTTTAAATCCGTCTGTTGCATGTCCTTGGAGTTGTGGTGTACGCAATAAGCCTTTTGGTTCCTTTTGTCCGGGGGAATCTCCTTTGGTCGGTTCTACTAAGAGGCCTTTTCCCTGGATCTCCATGACAATTTGTCCCAGTGGTTTCTTTAGGGGAATGTATGCATCTTCCCCGACCACGTGGTTTACTTGGGTTGGCGCCCTTCTCTCTTGATTGTCCCGGTGCAGTGGCTTGAATTCTTTGTGCTTCGGGGGTGGTCTTCTGGATTCTCTTTCTGTTCGGCGGGGGGCACCCTCCCTTGCGGTTCTTTCTCTGATGGTGTTCCCTTTTCGGGATACTTTCTCTTCGTTCTCTAACAAAATGAATTTTCGGGCCACCTCCAGAGCGGTGGCGTAGTCCGGGGTGTCTTGGATCCTTAGATGGGTCCATAGCCTTCTGACCCTCAAGGCTCCCTTCAAGCTTTCCATGGCCTCGGGGGATTCATACCCTCCGACTTCGAGTACCATATTATGGTATCTTTCAATAAATATCTTCAGAGGTTCATCGTCTCCTTGTTTCATAAGCCTTAGTTCTCCAATTGTCTTTCTGGGGACACAAGCCCATTTGAAGTGTCGTATGAATGACTTTCTCAGTTGTGCGAAGCTGCTGATGCTTCTTGGGGCTAGGCTTCTATACCATAGAATGGCCGGTCCGGCCAGAGTTAGGGGGAACACTTTGCAGATGGCGTCCCCTGTTACCCCTTGCACCTCCATTAGTTGGACGAAACCTTCAATGTGGGTTTTGGGATCGGTATGGCCCTTGTATGGTGTCATGGTCGGTATGCTGAATCTTTTCGGGAATTTCTCTGTTTTTATTTCTTCTGTGAGGGGGGACTCATCCTTGCCGTCCGGGCCATCCCCTCTGTCTGTATTGGGGCATACTCCCCATTTGGCCAGCTCCTCCCTTAACCAAGATTTCATGCCGCTGTCTTTGGTTCCATTCCGCCTCCTGTGGTCTCCTTTCTTTCTGTTATCCTGGGGGTGGTGCTTCTCGTGGCCGGTATCTTCTCGTACTTCTTCGTCATATCTTTTCTCTCCTTTCGCCGGGTGTTGCGAGGGCTATCATAGGAGGGGTCTGGTGACGATTTGTCACCCTCTTCCTCCCATGTGTCATCGGTCTGGGAATCTTCCTGAACCACAACAGATCTTACCCTGTAAGGATACCTCCTCCGGGGTCTGTCGTCCTCACTTATATCGACAATTCTCTTTCCTTCCGCTATTTCGTTCCTTCTTCGGCTAGTCCCGGTCTCGAATTTTCCGTTGTGCACTCCTTCTACCTTTTCTAACCGGTCTACTATGGTTTTTAGCAAAGTTTGGTTCTCCTCCCTTTCCTTCCTTAGGTTCTCCTCGATCTTTTCCATCCAATCTGTGGCTGAGTTTCCTGATGACTGGTGGTTCCCGTCTTCCGCCATTGTCTTACACGAGTTGCTTTTTGTCCAATTCCCCACAGACGGCGCCAACTGTTGACGGCGGATTTTGGTCTCAGGGTAATATGAGAATATCACCTCCGAGGTAATCCTCCTTCAATAGTGAATTTGTTTGGTTTATGGGGGACCAAAGGCAAATTTAGCAAAAAACAGATAAACACACCAATCAACAATGAGATTTAACGTGGTTCGGTGGATTTGGATCTGACATACGTCCACGGACACAAAAAAGATGGTACTTTTATTACTTAAACACTCTTCTTGGATCTCTACAAGTCAGAGCTTGAAGATTCAGATCACTAATTTTTTGATGCCCTTTACACATACTATGCCCTCCTATTTATAATAACACAGAAATCAGACTCCTATTTACACAAGAAATCCTAGTTGATCTTTAGTCTTCTTTTCTTGTAAGGATTCCTAGTCCGATTCTCCCTTCTCTTTTCTTATTCCTTTTCGGATTCTGACTTCATTT
Source organism: Zanthoxylum bungeanum (assembly GCA_019454045.1). Taxonomy (NCBI): domain Eukaryota; kingdom Viridiplantae; phylum Streptophyta; class Magnoliopsida; order Sapindales; family Rutaceae; genus Zanthoxylum; species Zanthoxylum bungeanum. The sequence continues at coordinate 61,465 of SKCR01039792.1, forward strand.
CCTTGTGAGAGTAGGATAATCCGTTTTACCTTAACCGCAAGAATATGGTGTCATTATCTTTGAGCATATCTTCGCCATATGGTCGGTCTTCATGAGGTCGGTCATGTTAGTCATTTATGCTGAGAATGTTGCTGTCGACCTGATTGTGCCCGGCTATCTGAGTCCAGGTGATCGGTAGCCGGTCATGAAGTGCTCGGTCTATATCTTTGTGGTCGGTTTGAACCGTAAGGTGCTTGTTCTTTTATTGCAAAGTGGTCGGGTTGGATGTGATGATCCCAACCAAGCAGGGAATTACCCTTCTGTCCTCGTCGTGTGCCTTGTGCCTTGAATATCATAGTGCCTAAAAACACCATCAACATTTGGTTTAATTTTTTGAGGGGAGGGGAGCAAAATCCATTCTAAGAGTGTGTTTGGTTGTGGGGTTTTGGAGGGGAGGGGAGGAGAGGGGAGAGATTATTTTAAATTATGTTTGTTTGGTTCAATTTTTTGGAGGGGAGGGGAGGGGAGCAAAATCCCTCCTAAGCCAATCAAAGATTTACTCAAGTGGAGGGTTTTGGAGGGGAGAGAAAGTGATGAATTAAAATTTTCAATGTAATTACTAATTTATCCCTACTTATATTGTTTTAATTTTATTTATAACAAGTTATAAGGATAAAATAGTAAATAGTTTTAAAATCTCTTCATTCCCTTCTTGAACCAAACATATATCTAACTAAAAAATCTCCCCTCATCTCACCTCCTTTGAACCAAAAATATATTTAATTAAAATCTCTCTTCACCCCTCCTCTCCCCTCCATTAAAATCTCTCCCCTCCAACGTTGAACCAAACTGACCCTAAAGCTCTTGGTTGGAATTGAATTGCTTAAAGCTCATAAAATACAAAGCTAAATAGGGATCAACAGAGCAGTTTGATACAACTTTTGTTTCTGAAGCCACTGGCTAGTTATTTTTACGTAATTAAAAGCTCAGTCTCAGACATGAGATGAGAGCGTATAAAAAGTCGTAGAGTTCAAAAAAGGGTTCCAATGTAAAATACCATATCTAAACAGGAAAAATTCGTAGGGTTTAGATTGTATAATCATTTTGAATATTTCAATTGCAATTTGCAATAAACTTTATCAACGGCGGAAAACAAATCAGAGCTATGTTACAACATCTCCAACCCATTATTATATTTTGCTGTATATTTGGCATTAAATTGATGTAATTTTTACGATAAACACTTTTTTCATCTCCAATATATTAAATTAAATATTACACTAAAATTAATATTTCTTTTACTTTTTAATTATTTTTCAATAATTATAAATTATAATAATTAATATTTAAATTATAAAAATAATTTAATAATAATTGAGTTACAATTGATATAAAAATGATTCAAATAAGGGATTAAAAATGATACAATTGGACTAATTAATATTATATAGGGTAAATTTTTAATTACAAATAATTAAAAAAAATTATAAAATTATCTCTACCAATTTATAACAGTGAATAGAGTTGCACCAAATTTAATATAACATTGTTCACAATTATATTCTGGAGCAGTAAAATATCGCTCGATTGGAGATCACTCTAGAGATACTAGTGAAACTGCTGAGGAATCTACAGGACCATTTTTTAAAAATTTGTTATCTGAATTTTAATAATCATTTGATTGTTATTTGAATTATCTTTTCGCAACATTGAAACGTTATCTATTTTACTCATTTTGATCTCAAAAAATTCTCTATGTTTTTTGTTACTGTTGTTTTGAAGCAGAATCAAAAATTAAAAGCGAGCATAAGGTTCAAACATTCATTCTCTATGTTTTTTTTTTTTTTTTTTTTACAATTGATTTTAAGCTAAATCAAGATTGAAATCAAGATAGCAAACAATCAATCACTTTGGGCAGATCTTTGGATTGTACCACAAGCCTATGTATATTTCAAAATTCAATAAATTTGAGGTCACATATCATATTTAGGATTGACAATGAGACGTGACTGGCCAAGGCTTATCAATCCCAGACCCGTTCAGTTTATATAACTGTAATATCCCGACTTTTTCGGAACAATGTTGGAATGTTTCCGAATTAAAGATAAGGATTTGGAACGGAATGGTAATCGAAAATCGGAGTTTATGTATTGGGAAATAGTTCGGAATATTTGAAAGTGAAGCTTGGTCGCGTTGGAAAACACGTGGTTTCGAGAACCAATTACGCGAATTCTGATTTTATAGTTATACGTGTAAAAGTATATTATCTCTGCCATAAAGATAGCAAACGAATTCCGATTGAGCTAATTTTTGAACAATCGGACTCTATTTTCCGAGACGAACAACTTTCATGTTGAACACTTTTCGAAATTCGCAGATGAAGGGCCTCAATTTTTAGAATTACCGAAATGGTCCATGAAGAAGGACCAAGAGCAAATTCGTGGGGCGTAGTGGTAATTTTTGAAAATTATCTATATATACCTCATAGTTTCTGTTTATTGCAAAAAGGGCAAAAGAAACCAAACATGCCTACTCGACCTCTCTTCCTTCAAAACGTCATTTTGGGTCTTAGGCTCGTCGGCCGGCTAGCCGGTCACCACCGGCCGGCCGACGGCCCAGGGGGGTGCGCCCAGCCACCCCCCGAAGGTGGCTGGCGGCGGCCCTAAATCGCGACGGGCAGCGATAAAAAGAGAGTAATGCGCGCAGTGGTGGGTATCCCGATCCCGGCTCGTCGCTTCATTTCACGGCCCGAGCCACCTGCCAAATCGAAGCTCTCGGAGAGTACTACAAGATGGCAGGGCTAATTTTTCCGATCTGTGCTCGTTTGAACGTGAAACGAGAGAGGAAGATTCGGATGAATAGTGACCCATGATGAACAATATCTCCGATCAGAATTCCATCGATTCCAGCGCGTTCGTGGGATCGTTTGGAGTCTGTATATGCCTTCGAAATCATGACTTGATTAGAACCTCGAGTGCTCGCGAAGCCAGGTAAGTAACTCATGCGATGAAAGCTTAATGGGTGATTTCGTGTTTTGAATATACATATATACGGGTATAGATGATTGATATGTTAGGTTAAACAGAAGATAGTTAAGAAGTAGTTTGAGAAGGAGTTCAAGGTTATGTGTAGTTAAGTGAAACGACCATCGCAAGTATGACTTTTGTTTTTATCATGATATGAAGTAAGAGGTTTAATGATATTAATGTCTGTATGTATGTATTGACATGTTTGATAAGCTTAATGTCTATGTGTATGTATGAATGTATAATGATATGAAATTGTGTATGTGAATGAATATGAAAATGTGTAAGTATATGAGTATGTATTCGTATATGCATATGATGTTAAGGTATGTATAAGTCGAATATGTTTATTTGGTAAAGATACTGTATTAAAAGTTTCTAGATATAAATTATGAAAATGAATATGATCCAACGTTAAATGGAGAGATATGAAGACTGTGTGGGATATGAGATTTGATTTCGTAATGAGGTGTATATTCGTAAGTTTGAAGTATATGTATGTATATGAGTATTTGAATGATGTTTGGATTGTTTGTCGTGTATGTGCTTGTTTATGAGAAATTATGTGATTAGTTTATGTTATATGGTGTGTGAGCCTGTTTGTATGTTTGATTTGATGATGTGATCTTTGATATATTGATTGTTGTGTGTGCTTCTTGGTTGGTTGCGTGATGACTGTAGATATGTCTGAGTGTGTATATATGTGTGATGGAACTCGTGATATATATGGGTTATGTATGCTTATGTGAGATGAATGAATGATTTGAAACTGATGTAAATATCAGAGGTTATAAAGCGTGTTTGCTAAGTTGTATTGATATGTACGCATGTGTGTAAGGGTTCTGAAATTGTATTTGCATGTATATAAAAGTAGTGTACTACGGTATGTGTGAATGTATATGAAACCCAAGTGTTAAGCTATTATAAGGTTATCGTGGATTAAAGAAGGTTAGGAAAAGATTGTGTTGATATTGAAGAAAGAGGTTTTAGTATTACTGATAGTTTGTAACTGAATAGAAGAAAGTTCGTTAGATTTACCGATTTGATGATATTTCAAAAATATTTACTGTGATAAGTATTAATATGTGACTTCATGTTTCAACATTGAAATGGTTTCAATGTTATGTGATGTACTTTGTGATTTCGAATCAATGTTTCGTGTGTTTTGAATCTCTAGCCACTACATTGACAATATCTAAATATGAAAATTTGATATGGGTAAAGTATAAAGGTTAATAGAATGTCGATAATTCTAAGACTTGTAATAACTTGAAAACTCTGAAAAATTTCTAGTGTGATTAATTTGTATGTTATGTTTGTAATGCTTGCATGGTTACTTACTGAGTTTTTATAACTCACACCAAATCAGTTTACTAGTTTTGCAGGTTGGCTTCCAGATTGGTCAACCACGACAACTTTGGAAGTCATGCTCGAGACGCGGAGCACCCAAACGAAAGTCACCCTCGCAAGTGTCCTGGGAGTGGTTATAGAGGTTTAAGAAGTCTAGGATATTTTGGTTATTATTTTGTTAGTCGTGCTGAACCCGTGGTTGTATATATATTAAGTAAATATTTTGATTGATGACGATGTTGATGATGATGTGGGCGGAGCCCTTAGGATATGACTCTGATGAGATTTGTGTGGACCTGAGGTCCTTTTATTTGTTGTTTGAAGTCTTCCTAAATTCCTTTTGATGCTGGACTGTGATTCAGGTTGTCCAGTTTAAGGATACATCATGCCGAATTTTCGATAAATTCAGAGGCTTATGGAGATGGGTCAATCCTGTCTCCTGCCGGTAGCATCCTGTCTCCTGCCGGGGTGTTACAATAATGGGATACAAATCATATCGTTCCAATCCTATTATTTTTTCGGGATAAAAAAACTGTCTCGTCTCATGTCACATCCCTTTAATTCTCGTCTCGTTTTTTTAAATCATCTCATATCATATGAAATGATATGATCCATATATTTATAAGAGAATACGAAAAGATATGAATTACATAATTATTACAGAAAGTGAAAGGATATGAAAAATAATCTATATCTCAAAGAATTATTTTAAGAAAATTACATAATAAATATATAAAAAATATGAATTCAATATGAGCTACTTGCATCGAGCGAGTCTTCCATGTTATTAATAGCAGAAACTGAGTAATTCAAAATTTCAAATTAACTAAAGAGTGGCAGTATAGTAATTTTCAAAATTATCAGCAGTAAAAAAAGATACATTTACCACAAACCTAAGCCACTAAATCAACTCATATTCTTGTTAATGGTGTTTTCAGGCACTATGGTATTTAAAACAGCACGACAAGGGTAAAAGGGTAATTCCCTTCTTGGGCGAGATCATTAATACCGACCCGACCCATAAAAAGCAAGCAGCAAGGGCCCAAGCACTTTGCAATAAGAGGCCGAGCACATTATGGTTACAGACCGACCACAACAGGTAGAGACCGAGCTCTTTATGATCGACAACAGTATTTTCAATTCAAAGGACTGTCATGACCGACCCCATGAAGACCGACCAGATGGCGATACATGCTCCGGAAGATGACTCCCTATTCTTACGGATAAGAAGACAGTCCTACCTTCATAAGGGATACTGATGAAAGACAGTGTTCTAGAAAAATAAAGTAAGTAGAGATAGATTTGATAAAGGTTTCCTTGTGGGAACATTAGATTATTTCAAATAGGAATCCACATACTAGAAGGAGTCTGATTTCTTCACTATTATAAATAGAAGGGTAGATTATGTGTAAGGGGATGAGAATCAAAAACTTGTAAAAAGGACAAGAAATACGAGTTTCAGCAATAAAAGTATAGTCCTGTTTGTGTCCGTGGACGTAGGTCGGATAAAAATCCGCCGAACCACGTTAAATCTCCTTGTTTGAATGGCGCATTATCTACCTTCTGCTAAGTTTGCTTTTGGTTTCCCCCATAACCAAACAAATTCACTATTGAAGGAGGATTGCCTCGGGAGTGATATTCCCGTATTGCCCTGAGACCAAAATCCACCGTCAACAGTTGGCGCCGTCTGTGGGGAATCAACAAAAAGCAGTTCGCGTAGTAAGACGATGGCAGAAGACGAAAATCACCAATCGTCGGGGAATCCGGCTACAGATTGGATGAAGAAGATGTAAGAAAGTATGAAATCCATGGTGGATCGACTGGAGAGAATGGAGGGAACGAACAACGAGAGACCAGACGTCGGAACCAGTCGAAGAAGAAGTGAAAGAGCAGAAGGGAAAAGGGTGATAGACACAAGTGAAGACGATAGACCCAGGAGAAGGGGCCCCTACGGGATAAAATCCGTAGTTGTAGAAAAAGATTCACGAACAGAGGACACATGGGAAGAAGAAGAAGGAAGACCATCACCAGATCCCTCCTATGACAATCTCCGCGACTCCAGAAGAGAGGACATGGAGCATAGCGAAAGTGTGCGGGAAATTCCAAGGGATGAGGAACGCCGCACCCGGGGCAATAGACGCACAGAGGGGCACAGGATACGACATGGCGGCACAAGTAGTGAAATAATGTCTTGGTTGAAAAATGAGATGACCAAGTGGGGGGGTAGGCCTCAAGACTGATACAGGGGATGCCCGGGATAGCGAGGAGGAATCCCCCCTCACGGAAGAAATAAAGTCGGCAAAATTCCCAAGGCGATTCAACATGCCAACCATGGCACCTTACAAAGGCCACTCTGACCCGAAATCCCACATCGAAAGCTTTGTCTTGTTGATGGAAGTCCAGGGAGTGGTAGGAGATGCCATCTGTAAAGTGTTCCCCCTAATTTTGGGTGGCCCCGCCATCCTATGGTACAGAAGTCTGGCCCCGGGGAGCATCGGAAGCTTCACACATCTTAAAAGGTCGTTCGTTCAACACTTTAAAGGGGCCTGCGTCCCCAAAAGACGATTGGAGAATTGAGGCTTATGAAGCAAGGAGATGACGAGCCCCTAAAAATTTTCATCGAGAGGTACCGCAATATGGTACTCGAGGTCGGAGGGTACGAGTCCCAAGAGGCCCTGGAAAGTTTAAAGGGAGCCATAAGGGTCGGAAAACTATGGACTCACCTAAGAATCCAAGACACACCAGATTATGCTACCGCTCTAGAGGTAGCCCGGAAATTTGTCTTGTTAGAAAGCGAAGAAAAGATCTCCCGAAAGGGGACGACCATTCGAGAAAGAACAACAAGAACAGAGGCCCCCGACGACCGGACAGGGAATTCAAAAAATTCAATCCGAGAACCAAAGAATTCAAACCAATTCCTCGAAGAGATCAGGAAAGAGGGGTCGTGACCCAGGTGAATCATGTAGTCCGAGAAGAAGCGTACATTCCCTGAGCAAGCCGCCAGGGCAAATCATCATGGAGATACAGGAAAAAGGCCTCTTAATAGAACCCGACCTCAGGAGATTCCCCCCGGATAAAAGGAACCAGAAATCTTACTGCGTACATCATAATCTGAGGGGGCACACAACAGACGAATGCAAGGATCTCCGGGAACAGATGGAGGACCTAGCCCGAAATGGGTATCTAAACAATTATATCAACCATGAGGCCATGACAGCCAGACAGAAGACAAGAAACCGGCAGGTGAACATCATCGCAGGAGGGAAAACACTGGCCGGAGACTCTAACCGGTCAAGAAAAAGCTATAGCCGAATACAGAGGACGGAAGTGCTGGAAACGGAAAGGTCCCCAGTACCACGAGGAAGTCGGTCGGTGCCCATAATGTTCACCGACGAGGATGCTCGAGGGGTGAGTTTCCCCCATGACGATGCGCTAATAATCAAAGCTACAATCAGCGGCACAGAGGTAGAAAGAATCCTGGTAGATCCCGGAAGCGCGGTAGATATAATCTCCAAAGAAACTTTGGAAAGCCTGGGAGTGGAGTACGTAACCCTAACTAATGACGGCACCCCCATGTACGGTTTTGGAGGCTCAACGGTCTTCCCGCTGGGGAGAATACAACTGGAAACAACCATCAGAACTCACCCCAGGACCCGGACAGTTATGGTAAACTTCAATGTGGTGGACTGCCTGAGTAGTTACCAAGTCATTATCGGCAGACCTTTTATGATGAAAACAAAGGCTGCGATGTCCTGCTATCACTTAAAACTAAAGTTCCCCACCCGGGAAGGGATCAGAATCGTGTACGGGAGTCAGAAGATAACCCGTAGCTGCTTTGCCACTCTCTCACGAGAGACCCTCTGCATTGAAGAAGGCACCAAGAAGAGGCAGAGGGGCGAGAACGAGAGGAAAAAAACAGGTCCCCGCCCGGATAAAGTTACCCGGCTAGGAACAGCTGAAGAGTTAGAAGAAATAAGACTGTTCGGACCGAAAAAAAGAATAAAGATAGGGGGAAACTTGGACGAAACCCTAAAAAGAGGCATGCTAGAATGTATACGGGAATACCCCGACATCTTCGCGTGGGGACACAATGACATGCTCGGGATTGACAATGTCCAGAGAACCAAGAGGTCACGTAACTGACCTAAAGAAAACCTTAGAATGACTGAGAAAACACATTTTAAGACTCAATCCGGAGAAGTGTGCATTCGGAGTGGCCGCAGGAAAATTTCTGGGCTACATGGTGAGTTCCCGAGGCATAGAAGCCAACCCCCAGAAGATACAAGCCGTGCTAGATTTGACATCCCCCAGAACAATTAAAGAGGTGCAAGGTCTAACAGGCAGGGTCGCCGCGCTCAACCGATTCATCTCTCGGGCGACCGACAAATGCCACCCCTTCTTCAAAGTCATCAAGAAGGCCCAAAAGGGGATCGACTGGACACCGGAATGTGAAGAGGTCTTCCAACAGCTAAAACAATATCTAGCACAGCCTCCACTCCTGGCTAAACGTCTCCTAGGAGAGACATTATACTTGTACTTGGCTGTTTCAAAACACGCAGTGAGTTCGGTATTGGTGCAAGAGGCTGACCAAATCTAGAGACCGGTATACTATGTCAGCAAAGCTCTATTGGATGCAGAGACCCGATATCCCGTGCATGAACTAGTCGCCCTATCCTTGATCACTGCAACACGGAAATTACGACCCTACTTCCAGGCCCACCCTATCGGAGTTTACATCAATTACCCCATGCGGCAGATCTTGCAAAAACCAGAAACCTCGGGAAGGTTAATGAAATGGTCGGTGGAGCTAAGCGAGCACGACATTTCCTACCTCCCAAGGATAGCAATAAAAGGGCAGGCCTTGGCAGATTTTGTTGCGGAACTCGCGGAACCCCAAATATTGACCACGGAGGAAAGCAAATGGGAAATGTCAGTGGATGGGTCTGCTAGCTCACAGGGAAATGGGGCAGGAATCGCGCTGAAAAACAGTGAAGGAGAAGAAGTGTTGCTTGCCTTAAAATTTGCTTTCAAAGCCACAAACAATGAGGACGAATACGAAGCAATTTTGGCCGGATTAAGGCTATGCACAGTAGTGGGAGTCCACAACGTGGTAGTAAGGAGTGACTCTCAGCTAGCCATTCAACAACTAAAGGTAGAATTTCAGGCCAGGGAGCCGACTATGATAGCTTACTTAGCCGAAGTAAAAAAAATTGATGGAGAAAGTGGGGAACGTACGCTTCGAACAAATCGGACGAAAAGACAACTGTGAAGCAGACTCCCTGGCCCGACTCGCATCCTCAATAAAGACCGAGGACGCCGAAATAATCCCTCTCATATGCCTCCGAGAAAGAAGCATTGGGGAGCTGAAGGTAGATATAGTAGAAGAGGGAGGCAAAAACTCATGGATGCAACCGATTAGGAGATACCTGGAAACATGGGAAACCCCTAAAGACAAAAAGGAGGCCAAGAAACTATAATTCAAGAGCACCAAGTTCTCCCTGATCGAAGGGGTGCTCTACCGGAGAGGCTATACCGTACCCCTCCTAAGATGTTTAACAGAGGAGGAAGTAGATTATGTGCTCAGGGAAATTCACACGGGCATCTGTGGAAGTCACGCCGGGGGAAGATCAATCGCCTTTAAAGCCTTAAGACAAGGATTTTACTGGCCGACCACGCATCATGACGGTGTGAGGGTAGCCTAGAAATGCGAAGGTTGTCAGAAAAATGCCAACATCCACCATCAACCGGCAGAACAATTAACCACCATGTCCAGCCCCTGGCCATTCGCGCAGTGGGGGCTAGAGATCATAGGGCCAATGCCAAAAGGGCGAGGGCAGGCGAAGTATGCTATCGTGGCCATAGACTATTTAATAAAATGGGCAGAAGCCGAGCCGCTATCCACCATCACGGAGAAGAAGGCCACAGAGTTTGTAAAGAAGAATATTATCTGCAGGTTCGGAATCCCCCAGGCGATCATCACCGACAACGGGAAATAATTCGATAGCAAAGGATTCAGGAAGCTCTATGAAGACCTCCAGATCGCTTTAAAATTCGCCTCGCCAGCTGATGAGTGGTATTTATATCACTATTTCCCACTCATTTAATCTAATATTTTGTATAGTTTCTTGAGTTTTGTGAATGTTTTGATGTGTTTTGTGTTATTTTGTAGATAAATAAAGTTTGGACAGCACTGGAGGCAATTTGGGGCAAAACCGGAGAAAAATGCGTCAACAGGGAT